>CM065138.1:23592500-23835000 GCA_033026305.1 Cirrhinus molitorella
ACGAACACGCTTTTTATCCCAGCCAACATGCATATGTGGGGCCCACATGGTTTATGCTTGGGCTATATGGGTACCAAGTGGGCATGGTCCCAAAGTGGGCATCTTATCTCCCCATGTGGGTCCTAGCTGGGTCACTAATGAGAAATGAACACATGGGTTCAAAATGTGCAATACATGTGGGGCCCATATGGGTTTAACATATGGGTCTGACATGGGCAAACACAATCAGTCCCATATAAGCTGCCTACATGGGGCCAAGGTAGTACCCGCATAGTTAATGTCTTTATGGGTTCAGGATGAGGAAACACATATGGGGCCCGCTTTGATAAACCATATGGGTTAGGCAAGGGCAAACACAATCAATCCCATACAGGCTGCCTACATGGGGCCAAGGTAGTAACCACATAGTTAATGTCTATATGGGTTCAGGATGAGGAAACACATATGGGGCCCGCTTTGATAAACCAAATGGTAAGGCAAGGGCAAACACAATCAGTCCCATATAAGCTGCCTACATGGGGCCAAGGTAGTACCTACATAGTTATTGTCTGTATGGGTTCAGGATGGGGAAACACATATGAGCCTGCTTTGATAAACCATATGGGTTAGGCAAGGGCAAACACAATCAGTCCCATACAGGCTGCCTACATGGGGCCAAGGTAGTACCCACATAGTTATTGTCTATATGGGTTCTGAATGAGGAAATACATATGGGGCCTGCTTGGCCATACCAATTGTGTAAGATGTGGACAAACACAATCAGTCCCACATAGGGTGCCCACATGGGGCCAAACTAGTTTTCATTGTAGTAAAACCATGGCTAATTTGGGCGTATGGGGTTCTCTTGGCCAAACCAAATATGATTCTAACTCTACTCAAACATAACTGTGTCTAATTCACAAATAATTTGGAGCATTATGATTAGCTTGTTAGAACTAAACTCAGCAAGACAATCACTCACAATTCTGTTATCATATGCTCACCTGCATTACATTTTTCTTCTGTTGAACATTATCCAAATTATTTGTGAATCAGATATTTTGAAGAATGTTGGAAACCAGTTGCTGGACCCTATTGACTTCCATATTAGGAAATTAAAAAAACAATAAAAAACAATAAAAAATAAAAAGATATGGAAGTCACTGCGGACCAGAAACTTTTAATGAGCCAAATTCTTCAAAATATCTTTATATATATATATATATATATTTTTTTTTTTATCACAAGAAAGAAATTAATACAGTATTACAGTACAGTAATACAGTAAAATAGATTTGGTACAACTTGAGGGTGAGCAAATGATGACAGAATTTTCATTTTTGGGTGGACTATCCCTTTAAGGGCTGTTGAAGAGTTCAGGATAGAGTCAGGAGTTGAAGAACCCTGGTACAGGCAAATCAGGTTAAACCTGGGTGTTGTCAAAAATGTCCTGCATTGCACATGTCTTTTGATACCTGAAATTGGGCAATTGACCTGTACAGTGATTGGACATTAAATATTCCAAGTGTCAGATTGTAGTGGCCTGATTTTGTGAGTTACAGCAAAATGCTTACCACAATAGCTATTTTTAAATGTATACAAATGTTTCCAAATATACAGAAAACTGTGCACTTTGATGAACAGGTTAGAGACGGCTAATTATCTATCTAAATAATAGGATTGTAATGGCTTTGAGAAGGGTAAACAAATAAAATCCTTAGCAGCTTGTCATGTGCCCTGATTTAGTGGAGATTCCCCAGTTTAATTTTATTTTTTAATTTTCAAAGGTTAGGACATCAGTTCATATAATGAAATAGCCCAAGTGAAGAACGTTTAAATGTAAATTCAGAAATCATATTTGCAGCATATGACACAGGAGTACAGGATAAAGTGCAGTTTCAATAGCTTTTTTTGTTTTATGTCCATTTGTATGTCCTGGCACATAACCAGTCTTCAAAGTTATGAAATAGTTTGCTAAATAATTGAAAAGGGTTAACAAAAATGTACACTTATAAATCAAAATAGATTTTTTATTTTTACAAGATCTGTATGTTGAATCAGTAGCATGTCTTAATGAAATATATGCCTTTCAATTTATTATGATTATAATATGTTTTATTTATTTATTAGTTTTTATACTTTCATCAAAACATCTCTTCAAATATTTAATTTTATATATGTGAAAATATAATTCTAATTACTAACAGTAACAATAATGGATAGACTTTGTAAACTTACAATTTTGTGCATGGCTACAGCTGCATTTTTAGTCATACATTGTCATGAAAACACTATTTAAACAAGTTATCTTTGCCATTACCACACTGAAACTATTAATTCACTTTGCTGGAGGGATCGTGATTGGTTAAGATGGCTGTCATCTCTAAGTAACTGGCCAATGACAACTATGCGCGCCTGATTGAAAATACATCCGTTTGAGTTGGTGTTGGTGATGTGTGATTGCGTGTGCTTCTGATCGGCAAGATTACGCGTTCTGTCCCTGGTTATTGGGGCCAAGCACCGAAGGTGCGAAGGCACCTATTGTGTTTGTTGGCATTATTATTATTATCGCTTCTTCTTCTTCTTCTTCCGCCGCAAGTCTATGGAAGCCCATAGAACCGATTTGACAAAAAGTATGGAATTTGTGTCGATACACGAAACAGTTTTCGTTTAACGCATCATCGAATTTGCTGGAAAGATGCCAAACTGCATCGGAGACTGTTTCTCTGCAAAGGTTGGAGATATTTACACCAAACTTTGTATGTGCTGTTGTCACCTCACAATGACCGTGCAACATCAATTTGGTAACAGCGCCACCTATTGGTCAAGAGTAATGAACCATTCATTAACCATTAATTATGCAACTTTCAGAAATGCTAATAATGTTTGATTGCATTAGCCTATTGTCATAAAACTGGTCTCAAAATTTTCCTTGGGTCATGCCGACAACATAAATACCAGTTATGCCATAGTAAGCTGAACTTCCTGTCCACCTATTTGATTCATGTTGAAAACCTACTTTTTCAAACTCCTTCTTAACCTTTGGTTCAATTTTCACCAAAATTTAATCATATCGACATCGACGGCGAATCTTAAAGAGCAGATTTCCTCTTAATAAAATCTAAAAGAGCAAATTTCTCTAAAAGAGTGCAGACACGGTGGGTTTGTGTGTTTGCTATGCCTTTCCTTCCGTGTCTTTCTGGTTGCGGCTTCTTTCTCTCCCAAAACGATCGGCACGAGCTCTGTCTTCAGTGTTTGGGTCGAGACCATGCTGAAGCAGCGTTCGGCGAGGGCGGATGTTCTGCTTGCGAGGACATGCCCCTCAGCACACTTCGTTCGCGAGTCGCGTTCTTTACTAAAAGACCGCGGCTCGCATCAACCGCTCCCGCGGCTCGTCCTTCTACTTCCGGGTACGAGGCTGCCGCAGCGCGTGTTGATGAAGAGCGAGAGAGCGCGAGCGTTTCGCCGGGTAATTCCCTGCGTCCCTCGCGCTCTGTGTGTCTGCCGGTCGAGCTTTCGGATGACTTTGAAAACTCGTCTCAGTACGGGTTGGATTGGTTATTCGGGGCTCCTGCGGGGGAGGAAGAAGTGTCTGCAGCATCGGAGAGTGGGCAGCCATCTGAAGCAGACGCGCTGTCTGAAGCACCCGCTGCGGGGGCGGGTTCTCAGTCAGTAGCAGACGCGGAAATGGCGGCCATGCTCGAACGGGCGGCAAAAGCAATCGGGATTGAGTGGAAGTCTCCGCCCCGTCCTGAGCGCTCACGGCTGGATGATTGGTATCTGGGTAACGACCGTGGTTCTCGGCCACGTTCTACCCCAGTTCCTTTCTTGCCGGAAGTGCATGAGGAACTGACTAAGTCGTGGAAGTCTCCTTTTTCAGCCAGAACGCGTCTTAGCGGTTCTTCCTCTCTCACCACCCTCGATGGAGGTCCAGCGAAGGGGTATACGGAGGTTCCCGCCGTGGAGCGTGCGATCGCGGTGCATCTATGCCCGCAGACCGCCGCCACCTGGCGGGACCGCCCAAAACTCCCGTCCAGGGCATGTAAGGCTTCTTCCGCTCTCGTGGGGAAGGCTTATGCTGCTTCTGGAAAAGCTGCGTCCGCCCTTCTCGCTATGGCCGTCCTGCAGGTCTATCAGGCCAAGGTTCTTAGCGAGTTGCACGCGGGTGTTCCCAAACCAGAGTTTTTGCAGGATCTGCGCTCGGCGACTGACTATGCTCTACGAGCTACGAAGGTCACGGCGCAGGCTCTGGGGAGGGCGATGTCCACTATGGTGGTCCAGGAGTGCCACCTTTGGCTGAATCTGGCGGAAATGAAGGACGCTGAGAAGGTTCGCTTTCTTGACGCCCCCATTTCTCAGGCTGGTCTCTTTGGCGACACTGTCGAGGAATTTGCACAGCAGTTCTCCGCAGTGAAGAAACAGACGGAGGCTATCAAACACATCTTGCCTCGTCGGGCGCCGGCCACCGGGCCCGCACCCCCGAAGCAGCAGCCTCCGCCTGTTTCACGCCGAGGACGACAGCCTTCCTGACCGGCTCAGGGCCCGCCACAGGCTGGTCCTGCACCTAAACCAGCCTTGCGGTCAAGCTCTCGCAAGAAGGTGGCGCCATTAGCTCAGTCTCAGGCCGCTAAGAACCCTCGTCAGGCTTCGAAGCGTTCCTGAAACGAGCAGCCCGGAGGAGAGAGATCTGCTGACCTGTCTGGATCCACACTCGGCGAGGGGACGAGTGTGGGTTTCGGCTCCACCCCGGCTGTCTGCCTCTCGGCAGACGGCCACCACATGGTCAATAAAAGAGCAATTTTCTTCTCTGGGCGAAAAAATCTATGTGACTGCGTCCCTCCGGGGTACCCAGCCACTAAAACATGTCAAAGCATGCTCAACCGCAAGCCCTGCGCTTCTGCATGCTTTGACGAATCAAGCGCATCCATCAGTCGATCCCCTGAGTTCAGGCGATTTTCGGATGGATCCTTGTCTGTCGGTTTCGATGGTCAACGCTCCCATGGCTGGGTCCCTCCGGGGTACCCAGCCACCAGAACACATCAAAGCATGCTCAACCGCAGGGCCTGCGCTTCGGCATGCTTTGACGAATCAAGTGCATCCGTCAGTCGATCCCCTGAGCTCAGGCGATCTTCTGATGGATTCTTGTCTGTCGGTTATGGCGATCAAAGCACCTTGTGTCCTCCGGGACAGCACGTCCCCGAACAAAGGGCTTTCACCACAACTCAGTCACACTGTACCCACCCGAGGTACGTCGGTGGTCCCCCTGAGACCGTTGGCAGAGAGTTTTACAGCTTGGCTCGAGATACCCAACCTCTCTCGCTGGCTTCTCAGAACCATCCGACTCGGCTATGCTATCCAATTCGCACGCAACCCGCCCAAGTTCAGCGGCATCTTCTCTACCGCGGTTCGGGACGAGAATGCTGCGGTTCTTCGGGCGGAGATCGCGACCCTTCTGGCGAAGGACGCGATAGAGCCGGTCCCCTCGGCCGACATGAAGAAAGGGTTCTACAGCCCCTACTTCATTGTACCTAAGAAAGGTGGCGGTTTAAGACCAATCCTGGATCTGAGGATTCTGAATCGGGCCCTTCACAAGCTCCCCTTCAGAATGCTAATGCTCAAATGCATTCTCACGTGCATCAGATTCCAGGATTGGTTTGTGGCGATAGACCTGAAAGACGCGTACTTTCATGTCTCGATTCTTCCAAGACACAGGCCCTTCCTGCGGTTTGCCTTCGAAGGTCGAGCATTTCAGTACAAAGTCCTTCCATTTGGGCTCTCCCTGTCTCCCCGCGTCTTTACGAAAGTCGCAGAGGCAGCCCTTGCCCCTCTCCGGGAGAGGGGCATCCGGGGTCACATGGCATCCGCAGCCGCCGTCACGCCGCTGGGCCTGATGCACATGAGACCGTTACAACACTGGCTGCGTTCCCGAGTCCTGAGATGGCCATGGCGCCAGGGTTCATACCGGGTGCACGTCACACCCGTATGTCTAAAAACCCTCGGTCCTTGGAAAGACATTTCGTTCCTACGGGCCGGGGTGCCCTTAGGACAAGTGTCCAGGCGCATTTTAGTTACGACAGATGCATCCAACACAGGCTGGGGCGCCGTATGCAATGGGCAAGCAGCTGCAGGGCTCTGGTCGGGCCCTCGGCTGCATTGGCATATCAATTGCCTCGAGCTGCTGACAGTGTTTTTGGCCCTGAAGAGGTTCCGACCTTTGGTTCAGGGCAAACACATGCTGGTCCGCACAGACAGCACTGCGACTGTAGCCTACATCAATCACCAGGGCGGTGTACTCTCCTTTCGCATGTCACAGCTAGCCCGCCATCTCCTCCTTTGGTGTCGAAACAATGTCAAGTCTCTACGAGCCACCCACATACCGGGCGAACTCAATTGGGTAGCGGACGCGCTCTCCCGACAGACTTCGCTTCAGGGCGAGTGGAGACTTCACCCTCAGACGGTTCAGCTGATCTGGAGTCTTTTCGATCAGGCCCAGGTCGACCTGTTTGCCTCGATAGAGAACACTCACTGCCAGTTGTGGTACGGTCTGTCCGAGGCGCCCCTCGGCACAGATGCACTGGCACACAGCTGGCCTCAGGGCCTCCTCAAGTATGCGTTTCCACCAGTGAGCCTAATTGCACAGACCCTGTGCAAAGTCAGGGAGGACAGAGAACAGATCCTGCTGGTGGCCCCCTACTGGCCCAACAGGGTTTGGTTCTCAGAGCTGGTGCTCCTCTCCCCCGTTCCTCCCTGGCGCATTCCCCTGAGGAAGGACCTCCTTTCACAGGGGAAGGGCACGATATGGCACCCGCGCCCAGATCTCTGTAACCTCCACGTATGATCCCTGGACGCGACCAGGAGGATTTCAGAGATCTCCCACTGGCAGTGGTAAACACTCTGTTGCAGTCGAGAGCTCCCTCCACGAGGCGGCTGTACGACCTCAGATGGCGCAAATTCACAAACTGGTGTTCCTGCCGGGGGGAGAACCCACAGCGATGTGGCATCCGAACGGTGCTTTCCTTCTTCCAAGGAGGACTGGATAGACACCTTTCTGCTTCAACACTTAAGGTCCAGGTAGCCGCTATTGCCGCTAACCACGACCTGGTGGAAGGTAGATCGGTTGGGAAGCACAATTTGGTTATACGATTCCTTAAAGGTGCACGCAGGCTGAACCCCGTCAGACCGTGCCTTGTCCCCTCTTGGGATCTGTCTGTGGTCCTCCGGGGCCTACAGTCAGATCCCTTTGAGCCGCTCCAGTCAGTCGAACTCAGTGCTTTCTCCCAAAAGACGGCTCTCCTGACTGCGCTCACATCGATCAAAAGAGTGGGAGACCTCCAAGCCCTCTCCGTCAGTGACTCGTGCCTCGAATTCGGGCCGGCTAACTCTCACGTTATCCTGAGACCCCGGCCCAGTTATGTGCCCAAAGTGCCCACCACTCCCTTCAGGGACCAGGTGGTCACTCTGCAAGCTATCCCTTCTCAGGAAGGTGACCCCAACCTCTCCTTGTTATGCCCAGTCCGTGCCCTGAGCATTTACTTGGAAAGTACTGAAAGCTTCAGACGGTCGAGTCAGCTCTTTGTCTGTTTTGGAGGACAGCAGAAGGGGAAAGCTGTCTCCAAACAAAGAATTTCCCACTGGATTGTGGATGCGATTCGTTTGGCCTACCAGGCCACAGGGGTGCCCTGCCCGCTGGGGGTGCACGCCCACTCCACCAGGGGCGTCGCAGCGTCGGTTGCGCTGGCGAACGGGATCTCTTTAACAGACATTTGCAGAGCTGCAGGTTGGGCTACACCTAACACGTTTGCCAGGTTCTACAATCTGCGTGTAGAACCAGTCTCTTCGGGAGTCCTGAACGCAAGCCCAGTAACTCCTGAAGCTGACACGGTGTAGAAGCTTGCTGAAGCCCACCCCACGGGTGACGACGCTTCCCCAGTTCAGTAAGTTTCCTGGCGTGAACCCTGAACGACAATTTCCATCATGTTGCACCCGCAACGTAACTATGTTCAGCGGAGGAACTAGCTATCAGAATCTAATATGAGGTTAGGTTGCCTCTTGTGAACTCTCATATTAGGTTGGTGCCCCACATGTAGTGGCTCCTAATGCGGCCCCATGTGTGTATCTCCACCTATACTCCCAGAGATGCGGTGTTTCCCTTAAGACAAAACTTGTCTCGGACCCTGAGCTCAGCAGTCTCTCCTCATGCGGAGCCTGCCTCAGGATTGTCCCCTTGTTGTGCTCCCCTAGTGCGAGCCCTCAAGTGTATTCTCCACACAAATACCTCCCTCCGGGCAGGGTGTGGTCTCCGTAGTGCCAACTTCACTTCACTTCACTTCACTTCACTTCACTTCGACACAACGTCGAACGTGAACGACAGACGGGGAACGTCTTGGTTACGTATGGTAACCCTTGTTCCCTGATGGAGGGAACACAGACGTTGTGTCCCCCTTGCCACAACCTCGGACCGCCTCTGAGTGTAGCCGGGTGCTTCGGCTCCTCAGATCAGAACAATGAGTGTTGCCTAGCCCCCCCCTCTTATGCCCGGATCTCCGGGGCGGAGCGGGCTATGCAAATACTGCATACCAATTCTCATTGGCCTTTTCTCAAAGCTGTCTGAGGTATTCGGGCTCTCAAGAGCGACCCCTAGTCGTCACTTCGACACAACGTCTCCATTCCCTCCATCAGGGAACGAGGGTTACCATACGTAACCAAGACGTTTTTCAGCCATTTGAATTACAACCATCCTGTTATGGCATTTATTACTCATTGTTGCATTTGGTCTGATATGCCATGTTTAGCTCGTCATTTTGCCGCTTGGATGGCAGCCCATAGAACCGATTGCGGGAAAGTTGTGAAATTTGGCATACTGATAGAGGAAAGACTGTGCAGTCATCATAGCAAATTTGGTGTCTTTAAGTCAATGTGTGTGTTAATGTTACATCACACAGAACTCATTACATCAATATGATAACAGCGCCACCTATTGGTCAAAAGTGATAAGCCATTAAATCATATTACTACAGGTTGTATTTATGATTTTTCCACCATTTTGTCTAAAATCATCCTAAAATGGCTTTAATTACTCATTGCTGCAGTTGGTCTCATGCTTCCCTTGCCTTGTGCTTGGCCCCGTAATTGCTGCTTGCAGCTATATTTTGAATATGTGACCGTTACATTTTTATTTTGAATTAACTGGTGTTATGACATAGAAAACAAAAGGTGGAATTTGAACACAGCGAAAGGTCGGACTGGATCTGTGAGGTCCTGCAAACAGATAAGAGAACATATCATGCATATCAGGTAAGCGAACATTTTTTTCAGTCTTTCTAACGTTATGTTCTGTCTGTGTAAGTTACACATGAGGTAACAGACGCACTACAACCTGCAGCTGTGTGTGCACTGCTTCATCAAATATATTATATGAGCTGCTAATCGCGATTAGCATATTAGCACGTATTTGTAGCCCCTGATGTTGCTGTGTAATAGATACTAATGTTGTCAGCTTGTTTAAAATTCAAACGCATTAGAAGGAGCATCGAATAGAGTAAAGTGAGCGATGAAAGTGCTATTAACATTCGGAAACACAGGAATCTATAGAATAACACAAATAACTGCTAAGGATAAGATTATTTGTTATTTTTTTTTTAGATAAAGCACTGGAAGACGATTTTTCGGGGAGAATAGGCACCCAACAGAGAAACATCCACCGTTACCAACTGCAGTGAGATGTTAGTCAGTTTTAACTACATATTTTAATCCCAGTGTAAAATTTAGAAACAAAGATTAAGAGTATGGTTGTTCAAAAATACATTTGTAAGACATTTGCTCCACTGATGATGATCAATATGAGTAACTTTTTATCCTTTTGTCTTTCTTCATTTGAAGTCAAATAAAAGACAAGGGCAATATTAAGGGAAAGATCTTCATGTGTCACGGTAAGTCCACTGGAGGCGAGATGAATGGTGAACCCAAGTGCAGTTTATTGTACAAACGTGAATATCCAGTGAGAAAACAAAACAGAAATCCAAACTGATTAAAATGACTTGACTTGACTTGAACAGAGGAAACAGACTAGGAAAAACGGCTTGAGATGGAATGGCAGGAAAACAGAGACTCACCAGCAGCACATAACATTAATACTCGACAAGGAACAACGAAACATGAGGGCAACTTATACTGAAAAGACAGGGTTACATGACACAAACCAACCAATGAGAAACACAGAGCTACACATGGCAACCAATCAAAACAAGAACACATAGCAGAACATTCACCAATAAGAACATGACACATGGACAAGCAGGAGAACAAGAGGAAGCAAGTAAGCTGGACAGGACAACCACCAAGACTAGACTTCAAAATCAAAGACATAAAAACAAGAACATGGAACAAAACCCCAAACACCCACGTGACATATCCCCCCCTCTAAGGGTGGCTCCTGACACCCTTAACAAAACAAAAACAAACAAGTCCATGAGTCCGGGAGGGTGGAAGAGCAAAGGGCAAAACCGGGGTTTGGGGGGGGGGGGGGTCCAGGTCCGGATCGTGGACTGGGTCAGGGGACAAGAGCAGATATGGGCAGAGGAGTAAAGGTGGGCCTGGACCGTGGATAAGTGACAGACTGTGGAACAAGGGAAACCATGGCCGCGCCGGCAGAGCAGGAGGCAGTGGTAGAGTGGGCAGAACCGGACGCCATGGCGGCTCAGGCAAGGCAGGAAGCCAAGGCAGGGCCGGCAGAGCAGGACGACATGGCGGGGCCGGCAGGACAGGTAGAGCAGATGCCCCCCAGGGTGGAGCAGGAGGTGTAGATGCCCTCCAGGGTGGAGCCGATACCTTCCAAGGCAGGGCAGGCAGTACAGGAGCCCTCCAGGGCAGACCAGATACCCACCAGGCTGGGGCAGACAGGACAAGAGTCCTCCAGGGTAGATCAGATGCCCACCAGGGCGGATCAGGCGGAGCAGGCACCCTCCAGGGCAGAACAGATGAATCAGACGCCCTCCAGGGCGGATCAGGCGGAGCAGGCACCCTCCAGCGTGGAGCGGGAGAATCAGGCGTCCACCAGGGTGGATCAGGCGGAGCAGAGACTCTCCAGGGCGGATCAGGTGAAGCAGACGCCCTCCAGGGCGGATAAGGCAAAGCAGAGACCTTCCAGGGCGGATCAGACAGAGCAGGCACCTTCCAGGGCGGATCAGACGGAGCAGGCACCTTCCAGGGTGGATCAGACGGAGCAGGCACCTTCCAGGGTGGATCAGACGGAGCAGGCACCCTCCAGGGCGGATCAGACGGAACTGGCGGAGCAGGCGCCTTCCAGGGCGGATCAGGCGGAGCAGACACCCTCCAGGGCGGATCAGGCGGAACTAGAACCCTCCAGGGCGGCATGGAAGCCCCCCAGGGCGGAGCAGACAGGACAGGAGCCCTCCAGGGTGGAACGGGATCCCCCCAGGGCGGAGCAGACAGAACAGGAGCCCTCCAGGGCGGAACGGGATCCCCCCAGGGCAGAGCAGACAGGACAGGAGCCCTCCAGGGCGGAACAGAATTCCCCGAGGGTGGAGTAGACAGGACAGGAACCCTCCAGGGCGGAACGGGATCCCCCCAGGGCGGAGCTGACGGGTCTGTAATATAGAGCATAGACCAACACACACACACAGAGAGGGGGGAATCAGACACCCTCCAGGGTGGATCAGGCGAATCAGACACCCTCCAGGGCAGATCTGACAGGACAGGGACCCTCCAGGGTAGAGCAGAAGCCCCCCAGGGCGAAGCAGACAGGACAGGAGCCCTCCAGGGGGGAGCAGACAGATCTGTAACGGAGCATAGACAGACACACAGACAGAGAGACAGAGAGAGAGAGAGAGAGAGAGAGAGAGAGAGAGAGAGAGAGAGAGAGAGAGAGAGAGAGAGCGCCCAAGCTCCTGGCCATGTTAGGCTGGACGCCCAGCTTGCAGAGGGCCTCTGCGCCCAAATTGGGACTGGTCGAGAGCACTTTATCATGGTGAGAGTTGCTGGGCGCTACCACCGTGCAAGGAGCAGGTGCAGCATTGCCGACTGTGACTCCCCCTGTTACCCAGGAGGAAGCCGAAGTCGGCAAAGCTACCAGTGGTGGTGTACGCGGCCCAGACAACCCACAGCGCAACTCCCGTGAGGAGTAGGGCTTCCGTGAAAGCCGGTTCGGAAGCAGCGACTGGGACTGGACTTGGCTCAGGAGCAGCGGCTGTGACTTGGCTCAGGAAGTGCAGATGTGTTGTGACAGGGTTCCGTTGGAGCAGCTGCGACGAGGCTTGACTCAGGAGGCGGAGGAGCAGCTGCGACGGGGCTTGGCTCAGGAGGCGGAGGAGCAGCTGCGACGGGGCTTGGCTCAGGAGGCGGAGGAGCAGCTGCGACGGGGCTTTGCTCAGGAGGCGGAGGAGCAGCTGCGACGGGGCTTGGCTCAGGAGGCGGAGCAACGACATCTCTTGACACTGGAGTGACAGTGGTGACTGGACTTGACTCAGAATGGGTGGACATTTTGTCTGGTGCAGTCACTGGCGTGGCGGCCATCTTGTCACGGGTGGCGGCCATCTTGTCTCGTGCAGTCACTGGCTTGGCGGCCATCTTGACTGGTGCTGACTCTGGCATGGCGGCCATCTTGACTGGTGCTGACTCTGGCATGGCGGCCATCTTGACTGGTGCTAACTCAGTTACGGCGGCCATCTTGTCAGGAGCATACTCTGGAGTGGTGGGTTCTGTAGGTGAGTGGGATGCGTCATCTGCTATTCCCACAGTGAAAGCAGACCCACACAGCCTCAAAGCAAAATCAATATATTGTTCCAGAGTCCAATGAGGGGTTTGGCGAGGCATTAAGCAAGAAATTTCTGTTGTTAATCCCAAACGAAAAATGTCCTTAAGGGCAACATCATTAAACCCTACCTGGAAGCACAGTTCACAGAATTCAGCCACATAATCCTCAATAGTCCGATCCCCCTGACGTAAGTCAAAAATCGCAGCTGCTGGGTTCATGGTTTTGGTCGAGTATTCTGTCACGGTAAGTCCACTGGAGGCGAGATGAATGGTGAACCCAAGTGCAGTTTATTGTACAAACGTGAATATCCAGTGAGAAAACAAAACAGAAATCCAAACTGATTCGACTTGACTTGAACAGAGGAAACAGACTAGGAAAAACGGCTTGAGATGGAATGGCAGGAAAACAGAGACTCACCAGCAGCACATAACAACATTAATACTCGACAAGGAACAACGAAACATGAGGACAGCTTATACTGAAAAGACAGGGTCACATGACACAAACCAACCAATGAGAAACACAGAGCTACACATGGCAACCAATCAAAACAAGAACACATAGCAGAACATTCACCAATAAGAACATGACACATGGACAAGCAGGAGAACAAGAGGAAGCAAGGAAGCTGGACAGGACAACCACCAAGACTAGACTTTAAAATCAAAGACATAAAAACAAGAACATGGAACTATATGGTCATGAAATTGAACAAGTTAAGGTGATTCGATTTCTTGGTGTTTTGTTTGATGAAAAATTAACATGGAGGCAACAGATTGATAAAATAAAATCAAAATGTAAGAAAATCAATAACATTTTATGTTGCTTGTCAGGATTAGACTGGGGAGCAACTAGGACTTCCTTGAAGAATATTTACTGGGCTCTTATGAGATCAACATTTGACTATGGTTGTATAGCTTATATGTCAGCAGCTGAAAGTAACCTCAAGAAATTAGACATAGAACAAGCACAAGCGCTAAGAATATGTTGTGGAGCATTTAAAACATCTCCAATTGCAGCAATACAGGTTGAAACAGGGGAGATGCCACTTAGTATTAGAAGATTAAAGCTTATGCTAGCATATTGGGTTAACCTGCAAGGACATAGTGAGCTACACCCTGCAAAGGATATAGTAAAGGAATGTTGGGAGCATAATAAATTTAATTACAGGAGTTTTGGGTGGATAGGAAATGCAAAAGCCAGGAAAGCATGTCTCTACACAATGCAATATTGTCCTACTGTTATATACCCAGATATTCCCCCTTGGAAATGTATAATACCATTAGTTGACTTGCACTTACAAAAAGAAATTAAAAGGAAAAAGAAACTAATGCCTGTATGGTGTATAGTTAAAAAATACATAAAGATGCATCTTGCCAATAAAATAATTATATACACAGATGGCTCAAAGAATCCTGAAAATGGACGCACAGGTGCTGCAATATATATCCCACAATGTGAGGAAAACATCAAAAAGAGAACAACTGATCATCTCTCTGTTTATACAGTAGAATTGGTAGCCATAATATTAGGCTTGCAATGGATCGACCTACAGAATAATAACAATGTTGTGGTTGTATCTGATAGTCTATCTGCTCTCACAAGTATTAGATCTGGAAAATCATGCAGACTTGATATTTTAAGTAAAATATATCAAACCATATATAGATTGCGGAATAAAGGTTTGAATGTATCGTTTATTTGGGTACCTGCACATGTCTAACTGAAATTTGCCTCAGCACTTATACACTGTCGCTCTCTTGTTGCTCTGATTGCTTCTATTGTAAGTCGCTTTGGATAAAAGCGTCTGCCAAATGACTAAATGTAAATGTAAATGTAGGTGTAAAAGGGAATGAAGAAGTAGATTTATTAGCAAAACACTGTCTCAAATCTCAAACAGTTGACTTGCAGATTGCATTAAGTAAAGCTGAAGCTAAAGCCATAATAAAAGTTTATGCACAAAATATGTGGCAGGAATACTGGAATAGCAATGACAATGGAAGGCATCTTTATAACATTCAGAGTACAGTTGGAGTGGGCAGAAATATGGGTGCAAATCGAAGGGAGGAAATGGTCATAACTCGTATCAGAATAGGACATACAGGTCTCAATAAAACACTGCACCTAATAGGCAAGCACACAGATGGATTATGTTTACACTGTAACCAACCTGAATCTGTACAGCATGTGCTAATGGATTGCCATGCATATGAAAACAAAAGGATAGTATTAAAAGAAGTATGTGGAAAATATAAATTAAGCTTTACACTGGAAAACATACTTGGAGCAGCATTGAGCAAAATGTATACACAGGTAGTTAGGTTTTTAAAAGAGACAGGCCTGTTTGAACGAATATGAAGATTACAAATGTTATTTATTTAATGACATTTATTTATTTATTAGTGGTTATTGTATATATGTATGTAGGTGTATTTATTTATTTTCCTATTTGTTTGTTTTTTTGTTTGTTTTTTCTCTTGTTTTGTTATCTGCCAAACTTCTGTTCCACACTCCAGTCCAGTAGGTGGCGGTAAAGCACCTGTAAGTTGGTTTGCCAACCGCCAAACAAACCTCAAGAAGAAGAAGAAGAACATGGAACAAAACCCCAAACACCCACGTGACATCATGAGCCTCAGACGGGTCATAACTAGATAAATGCAGTTGCAGGTAAAATTATAAGATGTCTGGATTGATTTTGGTGTATCCTAAAAATTTGAGTTTTTAAGCTACAGTTGTTTACCTTGTTATGATTTATTAAAAGAGTCCATTGTTGTAAATCTTTTTTGGGGGATTCACATTTTTCTTATTGGATTGCCATGAGACATATGTTTACATTTAATTTAATCATATAATCACTAACAGTCTCAAAGCTGACTGTTTGTTCATGTTATCTGAATGATTTATAGTGGCAAATGTTGGTTCAATTTTTAGGAGTGATCAAGCCTTCAACAAGCGAGTGAAGCAGCCCAATCCCAGCAAACCACATGGGTTTATAATGGGCTACAGGGGTATAGAGTGGGCATGGGCTCAAAATGGGCATCTTATCTGGGGCCCACTTGGGTGACCCAGCTAGGACCCACATGGGTGAACCCATTTTAATATGCACTGAGCACTTTTGCACTTTATAAGAAAAATGAAAAAGATTGCTAGTATCTCGGGATGTAATCTGTTATTTTGGATACACAACAAATTAATTTCAAGAATTATTGCTCTTTGATGGATTCTAGCATAAGTACTGGGACAGTTTAACTTAAAGATAATGTGCAAATGTACAAGCTAGTATTTTGTTGCAAATCCCTTGTATGTGATTACGGCAGTGAGTCTGTGACCCATAGACATTACCAGACACTTGGTTTCATCATTTGTAATGCTTTGCCAGGAATTTAATGCTGCCATTTTCAACTGTTGCTTGTTTTTTAGGAGTTCCCTTGTCTTCCTCTTATTTTTAAGTATTGTTCCTGTGTTCTGTCTTCCTGTGCTTAGTTCCTGTTTCCTCTGTTGCCTTAGTCAAGTCAAGTTTATTTATACAGAGCTTTTTAACAGTGCAAGTTGTGTAAAAGCAACTTTACAGTATTAAATAAGACAACAATGTGTTAATAATGCAAAAGTTCCAACAAAGTCAGATTTTAGAGGACTCATCTGGTTCCCATGGTCTTGCACTGACGGCCGTCTAGGGGATGAGGTCTTCACTGGGGATCCGTCTCTGGGGCTCATCTAGTTGATGTGGTCTCCACTGACATTCAGGTCTGTAGGGGTCATCTCTAGGTGCTGATACACCATCTGGTCTAGGTACGGACTGGATTCGGGGGACTGCAGCGAGCATCTGATCTGGATACAGACTGGATCTGGGTGCCTACGGTAACCTCGGAATAAGAAAGAAACAGATTAATATTAGCGCAGATGCAAAAGTTGCATGTTGCAGCAGCTCTTTATGTTATTTTTGTAGTTTGCGTAGTTACAAAAAAAAAAATAATAATAAACTTGGTCTCATGTTTCTGTGCCACGGCAAAGTTCCCAAGACCTAATTTATTGATGCCATTTCTGTTGAGTGTAAACAAAACAGTGCTAGTTTGAAATGCGATGCATTTATCAGTTCAGCTTGGTCCAACAACAGCCAGTGCAGCACAATGATTTATTATTTTCTTTTCATTTATTCTTTTTTAACTTATTCTGTTACATGATGTTGTCTTCAGACCATTGTGTGAGTATGTTGACCTCAAGTCGTCTCTGATTTATTCTGTTACATGATGTTGTCTTCAGACCATTGTGTGAGTATGTTGACCTCAAGTCATCTCTGATTTATTCAGTTACATGATGTTGTCTTCAGACCATCGTGTGAGTATGTTGACCTCAAGTCGTCTCTGATTTATTCTGTTTGTTACATGATGTTGTCTTCAGACCATCGTGTGAGTATGTTGACCTCAAGTCGTCTCTGATTTATTCTGTTTGTTACATGATGTTGTCTTCAGACCATCGTGTGAGTATGTTGACCTCAAGTCGTCTCTGATTTATTCTGTTTGTCACATGATGTTGTCTTCAGACCATCTTGTGAATTATCTGCTTTATTAAATATGTTTAAATAATTGAAATAGTTTTTGCAAAGAACAAAGAGAAAATACTGCGCCCAAAATTTGTTTAGTCACATAAGTCATGTTTTTAATTATATATATTTTTTCAGCTGTCTTTTTATGATGTTATCATATTTTTATTTTTATTTTTTTTAATGAATTTCATTTAGTTAAAAGAAGAACTGTCTTAATTGTGGCTTATGCATTTAAAGGACTGCAAGTGGCAGTAAAAGCATATAATGGAAGGTATGATTTCAGTTTATTTAATATAATTTACAGTTTTTAACATGGTTTAATACAGTGCACTTCATGTTGTTATAAACATCTTTTGTAATGTTATTAATTGGGCATTTTTATTGTTTAACGGTGAACCAAATGTGCTTGCAAAATGTGTCTTCTATAAATTATTCTTCATCTCTGTAGATGTTAAGGCATTAAAGTGTTTTCAAAATAAGAGGCCAACATTCACAGTAGGAAGTGTGGGGCCATATAACATCCGAGTGCAAAGTTTGAACACGTTAATGGGGGACAGCAAGGTTTCTGATGAGGTAAGTCATTATCTTTTTAGCAAATGGTAAATAATAAAAACTGAATTTAGACAAACACTGAATTTAAACAAACTTCTTGCTAACCAAGCATGATCATGTTTAATTATTTATTTGTTTTACATTTTAATTTACAGAACCAAAAATATTCGGCCTAGCACTAGTGATAAATTATTAATTATATTTCTCTGTTACTCACAATAATGAGCTGTCAAATTTTTTTTTTTACCTCACGTTTTTTTTTTTTTTTTTTTCACGTCATGGATTCTGTATGTAATGTGCTTAGCAAGGTAAACATAAGTTTACTGGCAAAAATTTGAATAGGATACATAAAAAATAATGTAATTGTAATTGTTATTCTGCAGAATTGACTTTATTTGAAATGTATGTTTATTGCTTTACCTATGTTGAAATGAGAAATAATATATTGTTCTTACATACATTTAGAATCACCCTGGTGTTGTACATATAAACTGTCAGGCACTCACAAAAATATTGGATGAATTTAAAAGGGCAAAGAGGCACTATTTTCTCAAGGTATGACACCAAAGTTTTGTTCCTGACCTGCAACTTTTTTTTGCTGGATGTTATGTAAATAAAGAGCTGCTAGGTTTCACTGAGCTTAATTAAACAGCATTCTGACTCTGTAAGTAATTGTCATATGCACAGGTTGTATTTTATTAATTTGAAGTGTTAAATTATTAATTATATTAATTATATAGTGATAAATTATTAATTATATTTCTCTGTTACTCACAATAATGAGCTGTCACATTTTTTTTTTTTTTTTTCTTACATTTTTTTTACCTCACGTTTTTTTTTTTTTTTTTTTTTTCAGGTCATGGATTCTGTATGTAATGTGCTTAGCAAGGTAAACATACGTTTACTGGCAAAAATTTGAATAGGATACATAAAAAAATAATGTAATTGTTATTCTGCAGAATTGACTTTATTTGAAATGTATGTTTATTGCTTTCCCTATGTTAAAATGAGAACTAATATATTGTTCTTACATACTTACATTTAGAATCACCCTGGTGTTATACATATAAACTGTCAGGCACTCACAAAAATATTGGATGAATCTAAAAGGGCAAAGAGCCACTATTTTCTCAAGGTATGACACCAAAGTTTTGTTCCTGACCTGCAACTTTTTTTGCTGGATGTTATGTAAATGAAGAGCTGCTAGGTTTCACTGAGCTTAATTAAACAGCATTCTGACTCTGTAAGTAATTGTCATATGCACAGGTTGTATTTTATTAATTTGAATATCTTTTCTGAATTACAGAACAACATTTTGGAAGGGGCAACAGAGGTGTTTGGCGCTTATCTAGAAGGCGGCAATCACTGGAGCTTTTTTTGTGAGTCACCTTTTTAAGGACAACAATTTCAAGGACAAAACATTTTCACATCTTAGTTCCAGTTTTGTTTGTAGGTTTGTTTGTTTGTTAGTTTGTTTTTTTGCTTTTATACAATTATCTGTTAGTCTGCCATTATTTTCTGTATAGGTAAAATATCAGGAAAAAAGGACATTTGTATCAAGTCAACAATACATTTGAAACCACAAAAAAAAAAAAAAAACCTAGTGCGGTTATTTAGCACTTGCTTTCTGACACCAGAACACAATTATTGTAGATTTATAGCAAATGTTTATTATATGTACTTTCCTATCTTTTTATTCATCAAATGATCTTGAAAAAAAAAAAAGTACAGATTTATTTATATATATATATATATATATATATATATATATATATATATATATATATATTTTCAGCTGTAGCCCTGTTTTGTGATCAGATAATCTTTTGTAAACTTGCTTCTGATCTGAGGTGCTGGGCCATGGAAATTGGAGCATGCCAGGGTTGCATGCTTGGCCAGAAGGTACACTGAATAGTATTGGTGTAAGTGCCTTATAATTTATAACTTAAATTATTTCTGTTTTAGCATTGCAATGTAGACAAAAGGTGTATTACCTACTTCAACTCCCTTGGAGAGACAGAGTGGCAGTGCCAAGCAATTGCCCAACACTGGTGGTAGGTGTTTTGTTTACTATAATGATATCAGTCGTTTAATGGGATAAATGTGTACTTCAAGTGCCAACCTACTGATTTCTGACCAACTGCCTCACAATACTATTTACAGTATACACTTCCACTGTTGTACAGTCACGTTCACATAAGTAACACAAGCACTCCTTACTGAAGATTAAGATTAAACATGGATGTAAAAACTGAAACAGAGTTTTGACTGACATGAGTGTGAGTAGATAATGACAGAATTTTCATTTTAAAATTAACTGTTGGATGTTAGTAGTGACTGATGTTTTTGATTATAGTGCATTTGCAACTGCAAGGGGAATTAAAGGAGAGTGGGACCTTAAAACCACAGAACACGGTTTGCAAACAGACTCCATGTCATATGGTGTCCACACACTTGCTGTAAGTGTTTTTTATTTCTTCATTAACAAGCACAGCTCACTACAAGTTTTTAGCACTGCAGCAATGGACAGTTAATTCAGTATGACAGTGTATGGAGTTACAGTATATATTTGCAGGATATTGTGATAGCAGATGCCAAACAATACTGGATGTTTATGTGATGGCCAATGTCAAGATATTTCTTACAATGCTCTCTGCTTTTTAATGAGAGGTCTTACAATATGTTTCTCTGTTATGTAATATAAAAAGAGAAAACCTTGAAAGATACTATCATAACAGTGATTTCTGGTTATTCCCACCCCTAGTTTGCAGGCATGTTTTAAACAATTGTAAACTATTCTCATACATTAGCTTCCCTTATAGACATAACAAATGACATTAAAGTGCCAATACTTGGATCCACTACGAAGATCCTGTATATTATGATCAATTTCCCTTTTCTCTGTCTTGCTCTCATGTTAAAAAATAAATAAATAAATAAATAAATAAATATTTTATCTTCCCTCAAGTTTGCCACTGAATTTATTAAGGCTGGTGGCTGCACTGACTACTTCCAGTGCCCTGCAATACACCAAGAGAGAATGAGCCTTGCCTCACTTTTGTTTGATTCTTTAGGTATGTACCCTATTCATGGAAATGTTATCAATGAGTGTAAATGTATATTTAAATGGTAAGTTCATAATTTTGGACCCTTTTCATATTTATTACTTATCAGCAATGTTATTGAATCCACAAATGGGGAAAGTGGTCAAAATTCTGAACTTTTATTTTAATAAGCAGATAAGTAAGTTATTTAATTAATAGTGTTCTTTAATATTTACAGACCGAACAAAAACGTGGAATTTGTACCAAACATGTGTCAGGGAGAAAGAAAGTAAGTGCTGTTTTCATATATGAAGTTATGATCTGCATGTCTCTTGCTGATGCATAATTTGCTTCTTCTACATTTGAACATGCAAACAAAACACATATACAAATCATACACAAACAAGGACATGTAACAAATACAAACACATTAGCGTCTGAAAATTTCATATTCTTTGTAAAACTGAACTTTTAGTTTTTACCCAAGTCTTTTTGGGCCAGTAATGTAGTTTTAACTTCACTACATTTATACATTCAGTACAACTAGTAAATTTATATTTTGTCTATGAATAACAAATATTAGCCAGATGCTTTATGAACAACCAGATGATCACTGGATTGATTCTGATATATGAACGCAATCCTCTTACCATGTAGACTATGGCTGATGATACACGGGGCAATTTTTTGAGCAGTGTTGCTGGGCAACTTTGGCCAATTTTGCATTGAACAGGCAACCAGGTAAGACACAGGGCCCACAACTGATACAGATAGAAGTTTGTTACACATTCTCAGTGGGAAAGTGCCCAAGCAATATTGCTCAAAAAAGTTGCTCTGCAAAGTTGCTCAAGAAGTTGTCCTGTATATCATTAGCCTATGACTTCTAACCAGTTAATTTGTACATTTTGCGTTTCACAGCCTTGTGATGATCCTTTTAATTACCTACTGTGAACATGTTAATTGCATTTTAAGTGTGCATTTACTGATAGTATACTGTTAGTATGCTATAGTATACTATTCACTGTGTTAAAGCCTTAATAGATTGTTGGCCTAAAATATTCTCATTTACTGAGCTGACACGTGATTCATATGATTTCTATGCATTATGTTTTACCAGACGACATGCACCTGTGGGGCAGTGATGCATGTAGAGTGTGCAGCCATACCCATGTGCTACATATGTCAAGGTAATTATTATTGCAAAATTTCATCCCCTGTGCACATACATTTAAATATCTTTTGTGCTGTTTTCAGTCCACATACAATGTAAACAGGGTCAGAATTAACACCTGGCAAGTTCAAAATGTGGGTAGATTTTCTGTTTGCCAAGTAAATCTCGGAAGTCATGATATAACGAATGACTCTATTGCATAACTCTCTTACAAATGTATATGTGATTAAAAATGCAATTTATTATTTAAGTTGTTTTTAAAAAAAAATAAGCTTGACTGCTGGATTTTTTTTTTCATCTACCAGCCTACTTGACCAGTAAGTGTGTGTGTGTGTGTGTGTGTGTGTGTTAAACCAGAAAATAATGATGCAAACAAAGTAAAAACACCTAAAACAGACACTGTACTGTCATAAACATGAAGCACTGTTTTCTTTTTGACTTTGGTTTTGTCTTTATTCACTGTGTCACGGGGTGAAGAATCACACGACAAGGAGAGCTCATTTAAGTGCCCCGGAGGGTGGATTTTATTTACAAAAATGTCCGTAAAGTGCAAGGTGCAGCGTGAGTGGGTCGAGGTGGCCGTGCTCGTCTTCGTCCGTGCAGAAGTGCTCGTGGATGAGGAGAGTGAGGCTGATCGGCTGCTGTCTGTGGGAGAGATAGAGAGAAGGCGTAATGCCATCTCTCCCACAGTCCGAGGCCAGAAGAACGGGTCGCTGGTGGGGTAGCCTGGTTGACCTCGGTCTTCGGCGGTTCCCTCTCTGGCCAACGGGCGGTGCGGTGGCGGCGAGCAGGTGGTCAAAACCTGGCCAGTCTCTCTCCAACAGTCCTGGGACAGGTAGGTCCTGCAAGACTCCAACTTCCACAGGTCAGGTGCCCGGTCCGGCGGAAATCGTCACTCGGCGGGCTGGGACTTGTCGCGGGTAGAGGGAACCACAAGGCCTGCCCACTGGACGCGGGGCCCTCCGGCGCAAGTCGCTCCTGGACCACCCTCCGGGGAAACGCCGGCGCTCGCTCCCTGGCCTCCCTTTTTGACCAAATATATTAGGTAATATATTGCTCTACCTAATGGTACATTATACGGAATGTCAACATTTATAATTGGTAGGCTTAATAAAGTTACAAATGCCAGTCTCAGTTCAGTTTATGTGTTAGAAACAAGTATTATTTACTTGCTCCTGGCTGCTCTGCACTGAATTGTCCTGGGGCTTAGGATGAACAAACATGTTTCTAAAGTCTTATAAAGGAGTGACATTCCTCTTTAATTAACAAAAGGCTTTTACTAATTTATTTTTGTAGACTGCCCACATTTCAAAAATTTAACATGAGTCCTGGCATATTTTTGAACAGAAGGGACAGTTATGACCATGTTGGAAGCCATAGGGAAACCTATGGCCTGTTGCAGTGAGGAAGAGATGGAGGAGGCAGACAAGGAGGAAGAGAAGCATGAGCAAATCAATGAAGAAAGACATAGGCAAGATGAGAGAGTGGAGGAAAAAGAAAGGAAAGTGTACAAAGTTTTAGGAAGGTTAACAACACAAGGAAAGTGCTACCAGGTAGATGAAGAAGTTGAGGAGGGTCAAAGGGGAAAACATGTCCACAAACATGTTTCGAATGTTAATGTGTATTTCTACTACATGCATAAATTTAAGTATAAAAGCACATACACAGTCAAAAGATTTAAGTGCAAATTAAAATAGTTTCAGGACTGACAATTTATAAGATGCATAAATGTCTTTGCTGTTTTGTAAATTTGAGTCAAAGCAACAGTTAGCCACTCTGACCCTTATGCTGATGATAAACGTGGCGACTTTTTAGCAATTTTGCCAAATTTGGCAGTTATTTTAAGCAATGTTGCTTGGGCATTTTCCCATTGAGAATGGGTAACACATTTCTATCTGGATAATACCTGGTGTCCAGTTGACTGCAACATTTCTCTAAAAGTTGCCTGTGTATCATCAGCATTAGGGCTGTTAAGAGGCATAGCATGTGATTGCTGTCCTGCTTTGCATCTGTGACACTCTACTTTTTCATACATGGGTCGGCAAAAAAGATGTTCGACCCAATGTACTGCAGCAGCCTAGAAAGGCGAAGACAAAAGTGACAATATTCAGCATTTTAACAGAGGGAGAGGCAGAAGACCTTGCCAAAGGGTTTGGCATGGCACTGGCCAAACATGTGCCGAAAGAGAAACTGCTTACTGGGACACCTGAAGAGGACATCCCGGCAACACTGTAAGTGTGTGTATGTAAGCTTTCTCTCCCTCTCTCTCATGAACATAAACTTTTGGGGTCATGTCTTAGAAGATCTTGATGGCAATAATACTATTTTCTCTTCAAACAACCATAGGCATCTGTTAAGATGCAACACTGTAAATATGTTATCAGAAGAAAATTCCTAAAATGGACAATCTTGTTAAAATCCACTGTCCATTAAACATATTTTGCTGGCCTGTAGTACTTCAACCCCTTTGAGGAACTTGTTTTATTCTGTTGATACATGTTTTATAATTTAGTAAACCAAATATAGTTTTATTTTTTATGAATTTTAAACATCTTTAGTTTTATTTTTGACCAACAAATCAACCTGGCTCTCACCATGAATACATCCATAGAAGCTGGAATGGTGTTGAAAAAAGGGGGTAAAAGGCCTCAAACATCTTGTTTGCTCAACTGTTTTAGCATGATGACCCTCTGTGTTGGAAACTATCAGAGGACGGCTTTATCAAAATGAAAATGTGAAAATGCTTGGGGATAAAATTTCACACCTGCAGCCTATTATATCATTATTATTATTATTTATTTATTTATTTTTTTTTAATATAAGTGAATAATAATGTAAGAATATTTACTAAATAGATCTTGTCTTTCGCCCAGCCAATGCAGATTATTAAAATGTGGTAGCAGCTTGGGTCTGGACAGATTTGTGCATTTTTTTTTTTTTTACCACACAGTGTAATGTGGGGTGTTTTACTAAAAGAGGACACATACATGACCCATCATTAGTTACTCACATATGATGATCATTTTTATGTATGTAGGGACTCCTAAAAACTAAATTGTTTAAAATGCTTAAACTGTATTTTTTTTATTTATTTTATTTTCTTTATTTTAAAGTAGGATGCAATAACTTTGGGTTGCTGATATCCAATGAGAGGGCATGTTTAAAACAGGTGTACTATGGACAGCCAATGACTGTTGAGCCTGAGGGTGTGCCATAAAGCGAATCACGTAATGAGGAAGAAGATATTGCACATGGTGAGAACGGGTACTGCGTGCAAGATCAGCTCGTCTCAGTGGACATTGCGTCATCCTTTTGGAGACTGATATATTAATTGTAATATAAGGCCCAAAGTGCAGCGCGACAACGCGTGTTTTATTTTTCTGTTTATATGTAAAGTGTGGTTTTGTTTGATCCGGTAACTAACAAGTTGCGGAGGACTTCAGACGTGCGTGCGAAAGCGGACAATTGAAGCATTTCATCGGTAGAAGTGGATCGGCTGGATTCATCTGCTTCGCAGGACGGCTCGTGAGGAAACGCTGACTGTTTGTGGCGTGGGTGAGTTCATTCCTGGACAGGATTATTTGCGATTTCGTCATCTGATTAATGTGCACCAACTAACTGGGCCCCAACGTTAAGATCGATCGTACATTTGAACTGTTTGACTGACTCGACGTACATTTGAACTGTTTGACTGACTCGTGTGAATTTTCATTGACTGATAGATATGTAATTATTGTTTATGCAGTACTGAGAAACTGCGTATAGTGTGAACTGCGAGTTTCACAAGTGTATAACTGATCTGGAAAAAGATATTGTTGTTTTTTCATTATTGTTGTACCTGGTTCTAAAGGAAACTGAGTGTTTTACTCAAACAGGGTTTAAACTGATGTTGTATATCTCGATTCAAGTATAATCTTAAAACAAATAGGAGCAAAGTTAAGGTTAAGAAGTAGAGTGTAATAAGTGTGAAAGAACAAAAACTTCTGAGACCATAAAAGAGGTTTATATCTTTATTTAAAAGAGAAGCAACTCGTATGTCATTAGAAAGAAGTGTCTACCTGTTTTTATAGGAAAAAAAGGGATTGTTATTAGTTTCTTTATTTACTGTTTTCTCTGAGGGAAAAAAAGGAAGCATTACATTTAAATGGAAGAAAAATAAATCTTTGTTATTCTTTTCCTTTTAAACATTTGCCTTTGTATTTTTATTTACAAAGTTACTAAATTCTTGTGAATTGTAAGAGTTATTCAATTGATCTTTAGTAAGGAATAGTAAAATATTGGTACAGGAGGAAAAAAAATACATTTACAGTTAGATTTGTGTTAAAAGACAAAAAAAAGGGAAAATACCGGCCTAATTCACCATTCAACTGTCGGGAATCCGGGTTTCTTGTTGGAGTAATAAGTAAATTGACCCCTAGGGTAATAGAAGGGTTACATTTTGGAGGCACCGCTGGGATGGTTTTTTATTTTTCCCTGTCTACCAGTTTCTCTCTTTTATTTAGATAAGCAGCGGAAAGTGACCTGAAATTTATTTTTGTCAAGCAACTTGCCTTTAGTTTCAAGGTATGGATATCTCACAGACTGTTCAGTGGGCTAGGGAGGAGAATGTTAGCCCCTCACATGCTGTTGTGTTGGGCAATGTTCCTTTGGACACTAGTGATGACACTATTGGGAAAGTGTTAAATACAGTGAAGGTTTTGGGTCGTACTAAAATTCGTGGTCGCCGTGGTGATGTAACTGGCAAGCAGTTGTTTATTTTAGTGGAGACTAGCACAGACCTTGATCCAAGTACCCTACCTCCTCAAGTAGGTATTGAACAGGAAGCTGGGCCCTGGCGTGTTCACTTTGTGGGTAGTCTATTAGCTGATGATCCCACTGCTGACACTGACACCTTTCAGATTAAGTTGTTAGCCCTATTGCAGCAGGAGGGTAAGTCTATGGATGAAGTGAAGGCCATAGTAATGGGAGATCAGTCTCCTAAATCTGATATCAGTGTGGATCTAGTAAATGCTATAGGTAAATTAGTAGACAGATGTAACCAATCATCTACTGATGGACCTAGTTACCGAAAACTGAGGTTGTTTTCAGGATTGAAACCTGTCCCACCAGGAGAAGAAGAGTATGAAATCTGGATGGAACAGGCTGCTCAAATGACAAGTGAATGGCAGTGCACTGAAGCTGCAAAGAAACAACGTATTGTCGAGAGTTTGCGAGGTCCTGCTGCTGATATTGTCAGGTTTTTAAAAGTGAGTAGCCCATCTGCAACTGCGAATGAGTATTTAGCCGCACTTGAAACTGCTTATGGGACTACTGAGAGTGGGCCTGACCTTATGGCTAGATTTCGTCACACCTACCAAGAAAGTGGAGAGAAACTTTCAGCTTTCTTGTACCGCCTGGACAAACTTCTTCACAGAGCCTTGTTAAAGGGAGGGATTGATGCAGCTGGCATAAATCGAGCCCGAATGGAGCAGCTAATTAAGGGAGCACTTACCAATGATATGGTTGCATTGCGAATCCGAATGACTCACACTTTGCAGAATCCCCCATCTTTTTCACAGCTGATGAAGGAAATTCGTGAAGAAGAACATTGGGTAGCTGCAAGGGAAAATGTTAAAGTTTCTGTTGCCACTGTTGTCTCTCCCCAAGCATCTGTGCCATCTGAATTACAAAACCTAAAGAAAGAGGTTAAAGAGCTATCTACCCAGATGAGTCAACTGTTGAACGTGGTTACTGCACCCTGTACTTCTGATTGTGCTCCTCAGAAGATGCCTGTTAAAAACCCTGAGAGTGTGAACCGAGACAACTCCCAAAAACCTAAACCCATCCAGCCACCAGTGCCTGTGATCTTTTGCTACAAATGTGGTGAAGATGGACATAAGAAGTGGGAGTGTAAAGCACCGGAAGACCTCAGGAAAGTGAATCAGAAGCTGATAAAGATGCATCGCCTGCAGGGAAACTGGGCAGGAGCTCAGTGAAGGAACGGCACAGGGCTCCTGAAACAACACGTTCCACTTGTGGTTCATTCATGCTTGATGCTGATAAGCCAAACTTGCCTGAGGGGTTAGTAGGACCTGTCTCTGAAGTGCCTGTCCAGATAGAAGGTATTTATGCCAAAGCTCTTCTTGACAGCGGTTCACAGGTTACTCTAGTATACCGAAGTTTTTATGATACCTATCTGAAGCACCTGGAACTTCAGCCTGTGAAAAACCTTGAGATTTGGGGTTTAAGCTCACATAAATACCCCTATGATGGATACTTGCCCCTCAGACTTGAGTTTACAGAAGGTGTAGCTGGTGTGCATCAAGTGATTGATACGCTTGCCATTGTATGTCCAGACCCTGTGAAACGGGAAGGGATAGCCATTGTGCTTGGGACCAACACTAGCTTAGTGAAGAAGCTGCTTGAGTCTTGTCGTAAACAAGCTGGTGAGAAATTCTTAAATGTGCTGACCATACATCCTGTAATCAGAGAGGCGTATGAGACAATTCAACAAACAGATGTTTCACTGGATGACCCAGACAAGCATGGAACAGTTTGGTTTGTGAAGCATAACCCTGTTGTCCTGAAACCAAATCAAGTTCTGCAACTTCCTGGTCTGCTCAAGTTCCCTGGTCAAATGACTGAATCACTGGTGCTAGTAGACAGAGCAGCAGTTGGTGATACAAGCTCTGATCACTTAGAGGTGAGGCCTGAACTTCATTCAGTGTCTGTTGTATCCAGTCGCCGAGTTACAGTGACTGTCAAAAACATGTCTACAAAAGAAGTATGGGTGAAGCGTGGAACTTCTCTTGCCCATGTTTTTCCAGTATCCTTAGTGCCACAACTTACCGCAAAACCACCATCAGAGCAAAATGCTTTGACACCTGCGTCCTTCGATTTCGGAGATTCTCCCATGCCTGTAGAAGCAAAACAAAGATTGTGTGAGAAAATGATGCAGAGAAAGGAAGTGTTCTCTCTACATGAATGGGATGTGGGATGTTCGAAAAGCACCACCCATGAGATAAGGCTGAATGATTCACGCCCGTTCAGAGAAAGATCACGCCGCCTTGCCCCCGCTGACTTAGAAGATGTGCGACTGCACCTACAAGAACTACAAAGTAGTGGCATTATATCAGAGTCCCGCAGCCCCTATGCTTCGCCCATTGTTGTGGTGCGCAAAAAGTCTGGGAAAGTCAGAATGTGCGTGGACTATAGGACGCTCAACCAAAGGACTATACCAGACCAGTATACTGTGCCCCGCATTGAGGATGCTCTCCATAGTCTTTCTGGAAGCAGATGGTTCAGTGTTCTCGACTTGAGGAGTGGGTACTATCAAATACCCATGAGTGATGCCGACAAGGAGAAGACTGCGTTCATCTGCCCGTTGGGGTTCTATGAATTTGAGCGTATGCCTCAAGGGATCTGTGGAGCACCAGCCACTTTCCAAAGAGTCATGGAGCGTGCTGTAGGAGATATGAACTTTTTGGAAGTGTTAGTATACTTGGATGATTTAATCATCTTTGGACGAACCATTGAGGAGCACGAAGAACGCCTTTTAAAAGTCCTTGATAGGCTGAAAGATGAGGGCCTAAAGATCTCTCTTGACAAGTGTCAATTTGGTAGGACTTCTGTGAACTACGTAGGGCACATTGTGTCACAGGATGGGATATCCACTGATCCTTCCAAGATTGAGGCTGTTGTATCCTGGCCTCAGCCCCAGACAGTAACAGAGCTCAGATCTTTTCTAGGGTTTTGTGGATATTACAGGCGTTTCGTGAAGGATTTCTCAAAGGTGTGTCGACCTCTCAATGAATTGCTACAAGGGATTCCATCTTCTGCCAGATCTGAGAAGAAGAGAAACAAAAATTCACCTGTGAGTAACACAAAACCCTGTTACAAGTCTTCTGAACCGTTTAGATCCCGATGGACTATGCAGTGTGATACAGCCTTCCAAACCCTGAAAAACTGTTTAACTCAAGCTCCAGTGCTAGCCTTTGCGGATGCACAAAAGCCATACGTTTTGCATGTGGATGCGAGCATAGATGGACTAGGAGGAGTTCTGTATCAAGAACATGAAGAAGGATTACGCCCAGTTGCTTTCATCAGTCGCAGCCTTTCCCCTTCAGAAAGAAACTATCCAGCCCATAAACTGGAATTTTTAGCTCTGAAGTGGGCTGTTGTGGACAGACTGCACGACTATCTTTACGGTGTTCCATTTGAGGTTAGAACTGACAATAATCCTCTAACCTATATAATGAAGTCAGCAAAACTTGATGCAACGGGTCACCGCTGGTTGTCTGCCCTGAGCACTTACAATTTCAGTTTGAAATACAGACCTGGCCGAAAGAATGTCGATGCAGATGCATTATCTAGGCGTCCACATACCCCCTCAAGTGCTGACGACGAGTGGCAGGAAATTCCAGCTGCAGGTGTGAGGGCTCTTTGTCAGGCTTTGTCTGCAGGGAGGAGAACAGGGAATGTCTCTTACCCATGTGTGGTGCAACAGGCTGGAGCACATATGTCTGCTGTTCCTAAAGCTTACTCTCATGCTACTGAAGTGTCTGCAGATCACTTACCTGTGCTTAGTCAAAGTGAACTTCAAATGGCTCAGAGAAATGATTCGTTCCTCGGAGAGGTGTGGAAAGCTGTTAGTGATAAGAAATCTTCTAGCAACATCCAGAGCAGCCACCCTAAGATGAAGATCCTGAAACGAGAGTGGGAAAAATTGTCAGTAGATAATGGATTGCTTTACAGAACTGTTCGTCAGAATGATCACCAGGTGAAACGACAGCTTGTACTGCCTAAACAATTCCACAGCAAAGTATTGAAGTCTTTGCATGATGAGATCGGACATCTAGGTTTCGAAAAGTCCTATGGACTAGTCCGTGACCGATTTTACTGGCCACACATGAAGCGTGATGTAGAGGCTTACTGTAAGACATGTGAACGTTGCATAAAAAGGAAGACATTGCCTCAGAGGGCTGCTCCATTGTCTCATATGCAGAGTTCAGGACCCATGGATCTTGTATGTATCGATTTTCTGTCCCTCGAAGCCGATTCTCGAAATGTCTGTAATGTATTGGTGGTCACTGACCATTACACGCGTTATGCGCAAGCTTTTCCCACGAGAGACCAAAAAGCTTCTACAGTGGCCAAGACTTTGTGGGAAAAGTATTTCATACATTACGGTCTTCCTGCTCGAATACATTCAGACCAAGGCAGAGATTTTGAGAGCCAGTTGGTGTCTGACATGCTGACTATGCTAGGGGTAAAGAAATCAAGAACCTCACCTTATCACCCACAAGGTGATCCTCAGCCTGAAAGATTTAACAGGACCTTGTTGAATATGCTGGGTACCCTTGAGCCTAGTCAGAAAAGTAAGTGGAGTCAGCACATAGCTCATCTAGTACATGCATATAACTGTACTTCCAATGAGGCTACTGGTTTTTCTCCTTATTCTCTGATGTTCGGCCGAGAGGCTAGATTGCCTGTCGATATTTGTTTTGGTGTCTCTGCCGATAATACATCACCTCTGTCGTACTCGAAGTATGTGTCCAAGATGAAACAGGGATTACAGGCAGCTTATCAGCTGGCTCAAGCTACTTCTGAGAAGATGAATCAGAGTAATAAAGCCAGATATGATCAGAAAGTTCGCTACCATAGCTTGAAAGTAGGTGACAGAGTTCTGATTCGAAACCTTGGCCTCAAAGGAAAACAAAAGCTTGCCGATAGATGGAGTGCCAATCCTTATGTAGTGGAGAGTCAACTGTCTGGTATTCCAGTTTATCGTCTGAAGCCCACTGATGGTAATGGACCAACCAAAGTCATGCATCGAAATCATCTCTTGCCTTTAGGACAGGAAGTCAGGTTAAGTTCCCAGGTAGATCTGAGTCCTGCTCCTTCACCTAGAGCTTTGAGGCGTAGGAAAGCGAAAGAAAAGTGTAAAACTCAGTCTGAAACATCCCCTCCTGTTGTGGATGCCTTTTTGAGAGAAGGTGATTCTTCTGATTCAGAGTCTGAGTTTGGGTTCTATTCTGAGGATGTGGTAAATGTTCCTTCTCAAGTGATAGATGAGATACAGAGTAAAGACCCTGTTCAAGATGTAGAGTGTTCAGAGATTAGTGATGCTCACAGTGTTTCCGAGATGCCAGATATTCCATATCAGAGTGAAATTTCTGATGTTCAGCTAGAAGCTGAAGGTAGAAATACTGAAGTAGTTGATGTAATAACGGAAGCTCATGAGAGTACCTTACAGACCACGGCTCCTACTGGTCATGTAATCCAGCCAGAGGTTGTACATCCTGAAGTACGTAGATCATTTAGGGAGAGAAGGCCTAATACCAGATTTACCTATGATAAGCTGGGTGTGCCGTACATACAGTCGGTATCCTCTCAACGCTGTGGTATTAGCGTAGCAGCGGCCGAAATACTAAATGTTTCCAGGGCTTACAATAGTTCACATGCTTGGTGGTGTAATCCACATGCCTTGTGCGAAATATGTAACAACCAACCTGTACTTGTGCCTTATACGCAGATGGTTACCCTTTAATTCTTGTGTGATAATATTGTAACCAGCATGGGGACATACTGGATTTTTGGTGGGGGGAGTGTGTAGGGACTCCTAAAAACTAAATTGTTTAAAATGCTTAAACTGTATTTTTTTTATTTATTTTATTTTCTTTATTTTAAAGTAGGATGCAATAACTTTGGGTTGCTGATATCCAATGAGAGGGCATGTTTAAAACAGGTGTACTATGGACAGCCAATGACTGTTGAGCCTGAGGGTGTGCCATAAAGCGAATCACGTAATGAGGAAGAAGATATTGCACATGGTGAGAACGGGTACTGCGTGCAAGATCAGCTCGTCTCAGTGGACATTGCGTCATCCTTTTGGAGACTGATATATTAATTGTAATATAAGGCCCAAAGTGCAGCGCGACAACGCGTGTTTTATTTTTCTGTTTATATGTAAAGTGTGGTTTTGTTTGATCCGGTAACTAACAAGTTGCGGAGGACTTCAGACGTGCGTGCGAAAGCGGACAATTGAAGCATTTCATCGGTAGAAGTGGATCGGCTGGATTCATCTGCTTCGCAGGACGGCTCGTGAGGAAACGCTGACTGTTTGTGGCGTGGGTGAGTTCATTCCTGGACAGGATTATTTGCGATTTCGTCATCTGATTAATGTGCACCAACTAACTGGGCCCCAACGTTAAGATCGATCGTACATTTGAACTGTTTGACTGACTCGACGTACATTTGAACTGTTTGACTGACTCGTGTGAATTTTCATTGACTGATAGATATGTAATTATTGTTTATGCAGTACTGAGAAACTGCGTATAGTGTGAACTGCGAGTTTCACAAGTGTATAACTGATCTGGAAAAAGATATTGTTGTTTTTTCATTATTGTTGTACCTGGTTCTAAAGGAAACTGAGTGTTTTACTCAAACAGGGTTTAAACTGATGTTGTATATCTCGATTCAAGTATAATCTTAAAACAAATAGGAGCAAAGTTAAGGTTAAGAAGTAGAGTGTAATAAGTGTGAAAGAACAAAAACTTCTGAGACCATAAAAGAGGTTTATATCTTTATTTAAAAGAGAAGCAACTCGTATGTCATTAGAAAGAAGTGTCTACCTGTTTTTATAGGAAAAAAAGGGATTGTTATTAGTTTCTTTATTTACTGTTTTCTCTGAGGGAAAAAAAGGAAGCATTACATTTAAATGGAAGAAAAATAAATCTTTGTTATTCTTTTCCTTTTAAACATTTGCCTTTGTATTTTTATTTACAAAGTTACTAAATTCTTGTGAATTGTAAGAGTTATTCAATTGATCTTTAGTAAGGAATAGTAAAATATTGGTACAGGAGGAAAAAAAATACATTTACAGTTAGATTTGTGTTAAAAGACAAAAAAAAGGGAAAATACCGGCCTAATTCACCATTCAACTGTCGGGAATCCGGGTTTCTTGTTGGAGTAATAAGTAAATTGACCCCTAGGGTAATAGAAGGGTTACATGTATTTGCAGGAGGAGCATTGAAAGAATGAAAATGAATTTGCAAAACCTTGGTCCTGAATCGGATCTGGATTTGGCCAATCACTGCTTTGGGCCCACAACAGCCAATGTTTTCTTATCCTTTCTAGGAGATTGTATGAAATAAACTCAACACCCAGGATTGGCATGCATGCACTAACAAACTCGTTTGTAAATGTTGTTTGAAAACAAAGAGAAGAAAAGTTCACCTTACAAAATGCAGAGGAGTGTTATTTGATTTGATTTTACTTAAATTTACATTACAGTTAAAAGTACAGGTGACTAAATACAAGTTTTTTATTGATGGTAATTTGATTACTGGAGCACTTCAGATTTAATAAAGAGCAAATACAAAGTCTGATAAAATGGCAAAAAAAAATGCACTTGAATAAAAGTATTTAATTTCAACCCTTGAGATTTGTATTATTTTTTTCCACTGATTGTTTTGTGTTTTCTTCTCGACTTGATAGGAAAACTTGAAGTGATATCTTTCCTTGTCTCTGAGGAAATGCTTCTGTCAGTCTTTATTTTTCTGTTTGCAAATAGTGGACGTATTTTACGTGACTTGTCATTGCAGTCTCTCAAATCTTTTATTGCTTGAATTTTCTTCCTTTACTTGTACAGGTCCTTCTCAAAAAATTAGCATATTGTGATAAAGTTCATTATTTTCTGTAATGTACTGATAAACATTAGACTTTCATATATTTTAGATTCATTACACACAACTCGAAGTAGTTCAAGCCTTTTATTGTTTTAATATTGATGATTTTGGCATACAGCTCATGAAAACCCAAAATTCCTATCTCAAAAAATTAGCATATTTCATCCGACCAATAAATAAAAAGTGTTTTTAATACCAAAAAAGTCAACCTTCAAATAATTATGTTCAGTTATGCACTCAATACTTGGTCGGGAATCCTTTTGCAGAAATGACTGCTTCAATGCGGCGTGGCATGGAGGCAATCAGCCTGTGGCACTGCTGAGGTGTTATGGAGGCCCAGGATGCTTCGATAGCGGCCTTAAGCTCATCCAGAGTGTTGGGTCTTGCGTCTCTCAACTTTCTCTTCACAATATCCCACAGATCCTCTATGGGGTTCAGGTCAGGAGAGTTGGCAGGCCAATTGAGCACAGTAATACCATGGTCAGTAAACCATTTACCAGTGGTTTTGGCACTGTGAGCAGGTGCCAGGTCGTGCTGAAAAATCTCCTGATAGCTAGCTGCATTGACCCTGCCCTTGATAAAACACAGTGGACCAACATCAGCAGCTGACATGGCACCCCAGACCATCACTGACTGTGGGTACTTGACACTGGACTTCAGGCATTTTGGCATTTCCCTCTCCCCAGTCTTCCTCCAGACTCTGGCACCTTGATTTCCGAATGACATGCAAAATTTGCTTTCATCCGAAAAAAGTACTTTGGACCACTGAGCAACAGTCCAGTGCTGCTTCTCTGTAGCCCAGGTCAGGCGCTTCTGCCGCTGTTTCTGGTTCAAAAGTGGCTTGACCTGGGGAATGCGGCACCTGTAGCCCATTTCCTGCACACGCCTGTACACGGTGGCTCTGGATGTTTCTACTCCAGACTCAGTCCACTGCAGGTCCCCCAAGGTCTGGAATCGGTCCTTCTCCACAATCTTCCTCAGGGTCCGGTCACCTCTTCTCGTTGTGCAGCGTTTTCTGCCACACTTTTTCCTTCCCACAGACCTCTTGCTTGAGGGTGTCAATGATGGCCTTCTGGACAGCAGTCAGGTCGGCAGTCTTACCCATGATTGCGGTTTTGAGTAATGAACCAGGCTGGGAGTTTTTAAAAGCCTCAGGAATCTTTTGCAGGTGTTTAGAGTTAATTAGTTGATTCAGATGATTAGGTTAATAGCTCGTCTAGAGAACCTTTTCATGATATGCTAATTTTTTGAGATAGGAATTTTGGGTTTTCATGAGCTGTATGCCAAAATCATCAATATTAAAACAATAAAAGGCTTGAACTACTTTGAGTTGTGTGTAATGAATCTAAAATATATGAAAGTCTAATGTTTATCAGTACATTACAGAAAATAATGAACTTTATCACAATATGCTAATTTTTTGAGAAGGACCTGTACTTCCAGTTCATTGACTTTATGGGCAATATCCTCAGGAATTATTTCCCATGTTTGTAGAGTCTTCAGTATGGTTTCCAGCTTCCTGATAGTTGAACTAGGGCTGTCTTTGACTTCAATTTCATTTTGAATAGGTTCCACTGAACTGTTCACGTTTTCTGATTGTGCCGCACTTATCTCATTAAAAAGTCCCTTCGCAAGTAGAAGACAGGCACATTTCTTATGGTAAGAGAAAGTACAGCAGTCACACACATTTGTCCCAATACATGGTTTTGATACTGCTCTCCCAAACAAGCCTTCAACTTCTATTTTTTTTTTTTTTTTTGAGGCTTTGCAGGAAATGGTATACTTATTCCTTTGGATTAAGTTGTTGGCATGGGCTTGCAGTTGTGTGTTTATATCTGGAAAAGTCTTACCATCACCACATGTGAGAGGACTTAATAAAATGAGATGCTTACATGTACATCCCCTCGTACCAGCTACACAACCGCAAAACTGTTCTGCAGGTCATACACTGTAAACTATGTGTGGATTATTTTCAGATGGAACATTGTACATGTATGTTTCTGTTGAAGCTACAGTAACTCACTTGGCCCATCCATTGTCTAGAATCCTCTGAGTAGATTTCATTTTTTCTTCTATTTTGCATTCTTGAGGGTTATAGATCCTCCCAGCCGATTGCAAATCCTGTATTATGTTGAAGTATTTGTCAGTCTTGTTTAGTAGCACATCAATCAGATGATCCAACTGTCGTGAATTAGCTCAAGGGGGAAATATTAATAATTAATCATAACTCGTTATAATTAATTATAATATTTGGATAATTCAGAAGAATTATCTTGATGAAACAGAATTGACATTACAATCAATTGACCCGTTCGTCCGGCGAACATTCAGGGTAAATTCATATGTAATCACTGAAAAAAAACATTTTCGCGGTTGCAGAAAATAACTTTGTTAAATACTAATGCATTAGAGCATGTAGCTTTGATCAGAAATCGTAAAGGGACATTTTGCAATGCAGAATCAGAAACTCATGTAATTTGTGCACAAGAACTTTATGAACTACAGGCTAACACATAACTAATCTAAACTACACATATACATACACATACACACACACACATACACACACATCAGGCATACATGGTAAGGCTAAAAGGGGATGGATAGGTACGGAAAGAGGGAGTGGGGAGAGTCTCTATCTCTAAAAACCATCAGTTTCTAGTTCAAAGCACAGTATACGATAGCTTACATCAGACCTCTGTCTGGTACAAAGTATTATACTTGCATTTGACCTGGCTGTGGGACGAGGGTCTCGGGAAGCCTTTGAAACAGGTCCGGATGATTCCATTTGATGGCTGGAGTTGCAATTTCTTGAAACTCAGAGGTTGTCCTTGAGTTTGTTGTGCTCAGGAGAGTTGTCCCTCCTGGGTGAGCACATGGCTTTGTGTGAAATGGGGTTTGCTGGCATTGTGGGACACAGCGGATACGTAGGCCACAATCCAGAAATGAAGATGTTTAGAACATGTGTCCTCGTTTTATGACCCTTTGTTTCCGAGGCATGGCATTTTGCATATGTAAATCAATAGGGGTTCAGGCCAAAAATACTAAGGATTCTTAGAACAATAATATGTCACGCAGGTATCAACATCTAATACACACCATCTTTTAATCAAAATACAATTTCAACAAGACCAAACACGATTATACTACATAGAAATCTACCATAACACATGCATAAAACAGTTAATAAAACAAAAGACAAAGTATCTGAACAGTCATAATATACATAGTGATATATGGGCTATGTGTGTTCGTTCACAGAAAGGTTTGTCTGTGAATAAATAGGGAAGAGTCCATTTCTATGAGCGTAATGTCTTTCCCTATGGGGAGAAGTAAGTAAAAGTTGCAGAGTCTGCATACTTTGGCATCGTAAACTGAGGTTATCAGTGGGCCATTGGTGCTTCCAGGAGTGGTTGTTTTGCCATAGTTGATGCTATCAGGCAGTATATTGTAGTGATGTAAGCTGTAGCAAGGTGCGGGTCCTCAAGTGTGTACAGCAAGTGTCGGGCAGTGTCACCTGTCATCCTGACGTTGGTCTGGGTCAGGTGGTTGGTTCAGGTGCTGTTATCTAGTAGGCTGTCTGTGGTGCCTGCGGTTTGGAAGAGCTGGTTGGGCTCTCACTTGTGAGAGGGCAGGCGGTTCCAGGGGTCGCAGGGAATTGTTAGGGAGATTTGTAGTGTGAAGGGAGTTTCAGGCTGAGCTAGTGAAGGTGGCAGGAGGGCAGCAGGTGTTTGTAAGCCCTCTGTTCTGCTCGAACTTCACCAAAGGTCTGACGTTAGCAGTGTCGCTTGCCTGAGTTGTGCTGATAGAAGTTCTGCTGTTGGGCATGTGAGCCGTTGCTCTGTCCAACATTGTCTGGCTGCTCCTGATGCTGTGTTGCATTGGGCAAGGAGTCAGCAGTTTGTCCCTTTCAATATTCCTCAGTTGAGTTTTGTTCAAGGAGCTCTTTTGCTAGTGTTAGCAGCTCCTGTAACTCAGAAGTAGGCGTGTCCAGCTGTCCACGTGCAGCCTCCATTTGGCACCTGTGTGAAGGGTGTGGGGGAGGACATTGTTGTGGACTGCTGTTGAACATACTATGGTGTACATAGGATGAGGATATCCTTTTGCATGGCTTCTCCCAGTGGTGTTTGGTACCTGGGCTGTCGCCATGGCGACAGTTCTGCACTGGTCTTATGTTGCTATGTCCAGCTGCTCTCCTTGTTCTGCAGCTGTCTCAGACCTTAAAAGTCTTTAGATTATGGCTGGATCAGCCTCTAGCTGATCTGTGAGGCTTTGAGCATGTGTCCGCTCCTTGCGGGACTCTGTGACCAGTTACGTGAAGTTGTTTACACTCTGGTTGAGGCCCATGAGGTGGCTAAGGTGGTGATAACCCTGGTCTGCCCCACATAGCTGTAACTTGGTCCTCTTCTCTCCTTGTCCAGTGGCATTTCCCTCAGGTGCTGTGGGTTGTCGGCACCTCTGGGCAGAACAGTGTTCCTCGCACTGGCTAGTCAGTGTTCAGGTCGCCCATCTGGGAGGATAGGCTGAGCATCTGTCAGATGTTGCCATTCTTATGGTGAGGGTAAAGGTAAGAGGCTAATGCACCACCCTGAAGAGTTCGGAGCTACAGGCTTAATAGTTCAGTTAGTGATATAACATACAGCTTGTTGTTTCGGGCATGGTTTGCTAGTGAAGTGTCTTAGCTGTGGATGCTAGGGTGTTAATATTTTGTGGTTCTGAGAATCTCTCTTGTATGGCACAGCCAAGACCTAATAAATGACTTAAGATGGTTCTTATGGTCAAAGTATTTCTCAGAATCTCCTGATGACTCACAACAGGCTGAATCTCTTACAACGTGGGGGAGAGGAAAAAAAAACGGGAAGGAGGACAGTTTCCTATTTGGATTATGCTTGTTACCAGTGTGCCTGAACCACAGTTATGCCCTTGTAATCACTAAGATTACTCATGTAGGAGGGTCAAGGAACTTGGTGCGCTCATTGAGAACAAGCAGAATCACAAATGGAAAGTGTCTCTGGTTCCTCCTAGCTCTATGGAGAGGCGAGACCACTCTAGAATAAAAGAGGGGAGTGTAAATAACTCAGGTAAATAATAAAAATGTGAATAGCTGAGTGCTATTATCATTAGGACAACTTAAATAAGTGATTCAAACAGCGCAGTGGCCAGAAATTGGGAATACTCAATAGCACTCTTGATTAACCGTCAGGTTTGCTTTGATCATCACACCGTAGTTGGTCACCGCTGCTGCGTGTTCAAGACCATTCTATAGTTGTGTCCTTCCATAAAGTTTAGCCAAAGTGCTATTAAACGGTTCCCAATATCTATAAAATTATTCTCTACTTAAACAGTTTACATGTAATTAAACTTAGATTTAATTAAGTAACTGCAAGTTTAGTTGAAGCATGAGGGGATACAACTAAAGTAGTGAAGATGAATTAGCTGGGAAGACTTAAAGTGAGGGAAGAAGTAGTAAGGGATCAGGAACAATCAATATAATTCAAATATATTGATATAAACATAGATCACTTTGCACTGCATGCCCACAAGCTGTAGTTAAAAGCTTCAAGTGAATGATGATAACTGCTAGCTGTTGACGTTATTAGTTAACTTAACCTAAGTTAAGCTGAGTCTTGTTAGCTTGACCGGCTCAGGGGGTGTGCTTACAATCTGGTGTCATGACGTGTGCACTCTCTGGAGTTTTGTATCCTTTGACAAGTCATCATCAATGGAACCAATGCACATTAATGTCAATTCGAGGCTTAGTCTGTTAGCAAGTGAGACACACTTATTTCCTTTCAAGCGGCCAAAACTTAAATTCGCTGGCTTCTTGCATCTTTCCAAGCATGTGTTTCCACCTACTTTAAATGTAAGTCCTGTGCTGACTTGTGCTGAGGCCCTGCTGGGGCCTTCTGGTGCTAACTTGATCCTTTGAGTTTGGTAGATCAGAGTCATTGGGATCTTATAAACCCCTTTTGAGTGGCCTTGTCTTTGTTAAAGGCTTCCCATGTCAGGTCACGTTGCAAAGGCATTGAATGGGGCAGGCCAGAATGCCTAAAACGGTGACTTACAAACAGAAGGCTGTTTGGAGGAAAAGCTTGCAAGCTGGTGTTCTCCTCCTTCACAGGTTCATTATGAGCTCCGAAGTAAGCTCATTGAGGTCTGTGATGGGGAAGTTTCGTACTGGCCCTGTTTGGTAGCTAGGGCAGCGAAAGGTTCACATTCAGACTCTAAGTCTGAAAATTCCTTTAGGATGGCTTGTGGAGTGTCAAGCAGAAGGTTTCGGCTCCCCCCTGTTGTGTCTTGTACAGGGGTGAGTGGGTTTGCACTGCTGGATCTGTGACAGGCAGCAGGGTGTCTATTACTTGAGCCCATGCACAGTCTGTAAGACTGTTTCCGTTCTTTCTGGACCATGTTGAGCTCCTCCTTAAGGTTGCAGAATTGCTGAGACAGGGTTTGGACTTCAGCTCTGTTTGCATGCAGAGGGCTTCTAGGGCCATAGCTCTAGTGTCTCTCACATTAAGTTGTATATATATATGCTGTTTAGACAGCAATTGGTAGTTAAGGCAGGCAGTTAAGTCTTTTCTGGTGGCCTTCAAGCTGTTTTCTGTGTCTGTTAGAGCCTCCTGAATACTGTCGATTTCTTCCTGTTGCTCCATTCTGTCAGGTTCTTTGAATCTGTTCTGTTCCTTCTCTTGCTGAGCAGGTGTCAGTTCCCTTTGGAACTTGGGACTTGCAGTTCAGTTAATTTACCTCCTGTCTGAGGCCCTTGGGGTGTGGGCCAAGGAGGGGACGATGCTGGTCAGCTCCTGGTTGTCCCGGCTGGGTGTGAAGTGTCCATTTGTGTCACAGTTCCGCTGTTCCTTTCTTGGCCGTTGCAGGTCGTTGGCTGCTTTAGGCTGAAGGATGTCCATTGCAGTGCTCTGCCAGGTCTCCAAGGTGGTACTGGTGGATGGCAGTGCTGGCTGTCTGACACACTGGGTCACTTGTGGAAACACAGGAGAGAGAGAGGCAGAAGGCAAATGCAAGTACAGACAGAGGTGGTAAGCTATTCATTCGAATAATGGCTCTTTAAGCCAGGTAATGTGTGAATAGCCGGTGAGGGACAGCTAGTCTTAGATTTGTGCAGGTGCGCACAAAGGATAGTGGTTTGAGTAACTTTGCATGGGTCAGCTAATGACTGCACTGCACGTGTGGTACGTTATTACTCAACGCACTGATGGTTCTTAGGGTTGGTCATTACAATAGTATCAAACAAAAATAAAATTAAATAAATGTCAGAAGGAGACAGAAGAGAAAGAAAGGCTTTCCTTATTTAGTTTGAGCTAGGAGATATGATTAAGCAGTTGCCACTTGTGGGTGAGGCTGCAGTAGGCTCATAAACTTAGGGTTAGATTGTTAGCTAAACTAACACACACCAAATACCCAGAGGTCAGAAAGAAAAAGAAACAATGGGAAGTGTTTCTTGTTCTATCTGGCGTCTCCATTGTGTTGGGCAGTAACTGCATTTCAATATACAAGGCCTGGCCTTGAAGATTGAGAAGGGGTAGAGAGGTAACTGCGATTAGGCTTCTACTAACCTGCATAACACTCCTTAGGGAAACAACAGTTGCTAGAACTGCTGTAATCCCACACAAGGAGGGTAACTGGTGATGGTACAATAACTAAAGTAAGGTAAAAGTCAAGTTAGAATGTCCTTATAGCTCTAGAAGACTAAAGGAAAGGTAAATAGACAGACGAGTTACATTTCAAATGTAATTACATTCAGTGTAGCTGAATAGGAATATTCAGTCTGAAATAAAGGAAGGGTATATGGTTTTCTGCGGAGAGTGAAACCAAGAGTTAGGGAGACGGAGAGAGAGAGAGAAATTAGTCTAAACTAGTGGTGGGGTCTTTGACATGCTTTTTGAACTTCTGTCAGCCTTTTATTTCTCGAATCCCTGATTCGGAAAAATAAATGGCTGACGTCGTGTGATTTCAGTAAACAAGGCATCTTTACACGTCAAAGCTTTTCCAAATTGATTTGAAATTTCAGTGGTTCGACGCTAAGACTCATGAACCAGTGTCTATGATTCGTAGTTGACCTTGTATCAATCTTATAAATTTGTACACATTTAGTGACGCATTTAAATGGAGGAGACATATTTTAAGGTCTCCTATTAGTCTGGTTAACCAAGCTTTCATTATATTACTGAAATATCACTTATCAATAAGACTCTTATTATTTCAAGGTATTAGGGATTTTCGATCTCCTTTAGTTGATTACACCTTCCATAAAACACTTTCTATTGGTTTATTAAGGTGTTAATTGAGTCAAATTTTTACTGCACTTCCACTGTTCTAGTAGCAGGGGTTCCAGCACAGAGTGCTTCAGAACAGTGAACCATATGTGGCACAATGGTTTCATTTGGTTTGAAACTTTGAGAAGCTTTATCTCTCCCTTCACTAGTTTAAAAAAAGTCCCAAAGTCTGTAGTCTTTGGTTCAAATGTTACACTCTACGCTTGCACGTGTCTAAGCATGTTAGCTGGGTGTTAACAGCTATCGTCCGAGGTGGAGGGCTTTAACTTGAGTGCGTTTAGTGCTGCTAAAGCGCTAGCTTTGGCTACACGCAGTTGTTTTTTTACATTAAGGTCTAATGAAGTGAGGGGTGCTGTTATCAGATCTACCCAGGAGTGTCTGCTCACACTTCCCAGGGTCCTGAGTTGCTAAGAGACCCATGCACACTAACAACACAGCCCAAGTGGAGCAGCGATTGGTCCATGCTGTGAGCATGCACAGGAGACTCACATGTGCTCAGACGAGGTTTGTTCAGTCATGGTGTCACATGTAACTCATTCACAAATCAAAACAGCATCTTCACTTCACAGACAAATGGCAACATTACTAGTTAGCTATGCTAGAATTATACCATTAGTTCACTATTCAATTGGATAATCCTAATGATTACAATTATATGGGATAGTTATAAGAGACCTTAATTCTGAGAAATGAGGCTCAAATCACCATTAAAATAATTATACTGTAACGAGATTCCTTCGTCGCCCAGTTCTAATATCAATGCAAGCGTGATTTATTCACCATGCAGATTAATTAATGCCGCTAATCTGAGATTTTTTCCTCAGAGGAGGCTTACACATTTAAAACTGAAAGTGGGGATTCCTTCGCCCAGAATCAGAATTTATTTATTGTGGTACCATCTAGACAGGATGCTACTCTGGGATTTCTTTGCCAGAGCAGGCTTACTCTATTAAAACAGAAATTAGGATTTCAATCACTAATATCTTTATTGTACGAATTAACATGTTTATAGCATTGGAAAACATTCTACTGCTCGTAAACGTAAGCTATATAAGGCCTTAAATCAGGAAAATGTAGAGCATCGTACAGAATCCTGCTATGGTCCTGACTGGGGATTTCTTCGCCCAGATCAGACTGATTTATTTGATACCATTTATACGGCTGCTAATCTGAGATTTCGTTGTCAGAGAAGGCTTACAACCTACTAACAGAAATTAGGATTCCTTCGCTAATATCAGGTTAGTTTCTTATGGTACAATTTAAAAATGCATTATAGCATTGAGGAACTTCCTACTGCTTATAGTGAGGCGCATTCAAGCTATAGTCTATCTAATTTTATCAGAAGCTGCATGTGTAAGACGCAAAAATAAAATTTATGAGACAAACACAAAAGTTTGATTCTGACTCTGCTTGCAGATAATGTTTAAACGGTTTCCCGCATTCCTCCACCATTTCTGTCGTGAATTAGCTCAAGGGGGAAAAATTAATAATTAATCATAACTCGTTATAAGTAATTAGAATATTTGGATAATTCAGAAGAATTATCTTGATGAAACAGAATTCACATTACAATCAATTGACCTGTTTGTCTGGCAAACATTCAGGGTAAATTCATATGTAATCACAGAAAAACAATTTTCTCGGTCGCAGAAAATGACTTTGTTGCAGAATCAGAAACTCATGTAATTTGTGCACAAGAACTTTATGAACTACAGGCTAACACATAACTAATCTAAACTACACATACATACACACACACACACACATCAGGCATACATGGTAAGGCTAAAAGGGGATGGATAGGTACGGAAAGAGGGAGTGGGGAGAGTCTCTATCTCTAAAAACCATCAGTTTCTAGTTCAAAGCACAGTATACGATAGCTTACATCAGACCTCTGTCTGGTACAAAGTATTATACTTGCATTTGACCTGGCTGTGGGACGAGGGTCTCGGGAAGCCTTTGAAACAGGTCCGGATGGTTCCATTTGATGGCTGGAGTTGCAATTTCTTGAAACTCCGAGGTTGTCCTTGAGTTTGTTGTGCTCAGGAGAGTCGTCCCTCCTGGGTGAGCACATGGCTTTGTGTGAAATGGGGTTTGCTGGCATTGTGGGACACAGCAGATGCGTAGGCCACAATCCAGAAATGAAGATGTAGAGGAAGAAATGTCTGGTTGAGGACATTTCCATGATGATGAGCTCCAGGGATGAGTGAAAACAAACTCCAGTGTTGTAGGTTTGAGTCTTGTGATCAAAAGCCATTTCTATGGTTAGGAAGGCCGCATGTGGCTGGGCCACAGGCCCGTGGCCTTGTCGTAGAGGGCCTCCACGCAACAAAGAATCTGAAGATTTTGCAGAAGAAGGGGTGGAACTGTGTTCTGAGCCCTTTAAAGTCTGGAGAGAGTCACACCTTCCCAAATGGGTTCGACCAATGAGAAGGATGACTTTCTCAGTGGGAGGTTAGAACATGGGTCCTCGTTTTATGACCCTTTGTTTCCGAGGAATGGCATTTTGTAAATCAATAGGGGTTCAGGCCAAAAATACTAAGGATTCTTAGAACACTAATATGTCGCGCAGGTATCAACATCTAATACACACCATCTTTTAGATAATCAAAATACAATTTCAATGAGACCAAACACGATTATACTACATAGAAATCTACCATAAAACATGCATAAAACAGTTAATAAAACAAAAGACAAAGTATCTGAAGAGTCATAATATACGTAGTGATATATGGGCTATGTGTGTTCGTTCACAGAAAGGTTTGTCTGTGAATAAATAGGGCAGAGTCCATTTCTATGAGCATAATGTATTTCCCTATGGGGAGAAGTAAGTAAAAGTTGCAGAGTCTGCATACTTTGTCATCGTAAACTGAGGTTATCAGTGGTTGCTACGGCGACTGGTTGTTATTTGCTTTGGGGGGTTGAAGACCGGAACTCCACATTTCGCTGGCTCGCTGGTTTTAGAGACGATTTGTTAAATGTAACAAATAATTGTGTGTCTGATTGGTCCAGATGCTACACAATCAATTAGAATGTACCCTATTCATGTCAGCAGGATTCATTGAGATTAACAAGCAAATAAAAAATCAATTACATCAAAGGTGGAATAGGAGATCTTGGAAAATGATAGCACAGAAAGCGAACATCCCACCCTCCCTGCAAATTGCTGTCTAAAGACATGCCCCTGAACGCATCCGAAGTTACACGCCCATACCAGACAGCATTTACTTCAATGCATTCTATTAGATTGTTTGTGTCCGAGTCTCCATGCTTATAGCATCTCCCGAAGTTAGACCACAGATGACCAATTAGCTCCCAGTGGTTCCTAAAGTACTTGCACACATCTTGTAGGTTACTGAACTGGCAGTGAAACATCTCAGTTTTCCTTTTGAATTCATGTTCCTGTGAAAATGGACAAGGAATAGCATGTTGTTTAGCACTGTGATGAACTGCAATTGATCTAAAGATCAGAAGTTTTTCCAGGATTCTTTGATAAATAAAAAGTTCAAAAGAACAGCATGTATACAAAATATAAATCTTTTGTAACAACATACATGCTCATTCAAAATGTTTTTTTTTTTTCTTAATACTTTTATTCAGCAAGCTTATGTTACATTGATAAAGTGAGAGTGAAGACTGAAGACTGGAGAAATTGCTTATTAAAATTAAGCACTGGCACCACTGGAATAGAAAAAGTTTTTGCATTATAAAGTTTCACACTATTACTGTTTTTTTACTGTATTTTTTGATCAAATGCAGCCTTGATGAGTATAATAGATTTGTTTAAAAAAACATTCATCTTAAAATTTCCATAATTCTTAATGGTAGTGTAAATACTGGTGAAATTCATAGACGCTGACCAATTATGTGGTTTTATCAGAATCAGAATCAGAAGGAGCTTTATTGCCAGGTATGTTTGCACATACTAGGAATTTACTCACGCACTTTACACTGGAGGCAGCGCAACCCTAATCATCTGCGCAATGTCTATATCCTCTACATCTAATTCAATCTCTGTTTCAATTGGGCTCTGGAACTGCCAGTCTGCAGTAAATAAAGCTGATTTCATTTTCTCAATTACTAATCATTCATGTCTCAACCTTTTGGCCCTAACTGAGACTTGGATTAAACCTGAGGACACAGCCACTCCGGCTGCCCTCTCCAATATGTACACTTTTTCACACACCCCTCGCCAAACTGGGAGGGGTGGAGGTACTGGTCTACTCATTTCAAATGATTGGAAATTCAGTCCTCTATCATCTTTCACCAACAGCACATCATTTGAATCCCATGCAATTACTGTTACCCACCCTGTTACAATCCACCTTGTAGTTGTTTATCGTCCACCAGGTCAACTTGGTAATTTCTTGGAGGAGTTGGACATGCTACTCTCACACTTTCCGGAGGATGGTACTCCTCTGGTACTACTTGGAGACTTCAACATCCATCTAGAAAAACTCCAAGCTACAGACTTCAATACTCTTCTTACTTCATTCAACCTCAAGCGAGTATCTACCGCAGCTACTCACAAATCAGGTAACCAATTGGACCTTATCTACACTCGCTACTGTTCAACTGCCAACACTCTAGTTACTCCGCTGCACACTTCAGACCACTTCCTTATCATCTCTGACCTCACATTGGCTACAGGCACAACACACACTCCACCACAAGTTACCTTTAGGCGTAATCTACGCACACTTTCTACCTCCTGTCTATCGTCTATGGTTTCATCCACACTTCCTCCACCCTCTCACTTCTCAGCACTGGACACTAACACTGCTACTGACACTCTTTGCTCCACTTTATCAGCCTGTCTAGACAACTTCTGTCCCCTCTTATCCAGACCAGCACGCACCACACCCGCTGCTCCCTGGCTGTCCGATGTTCTCCGTGAACATCGTTCTAGACTCAGGGCTGCAGAACGGAAGTGGCGCAAATCACACAACCCTATTGACCTTAGTGCGTATCAGTCACTCCTCTCTTCATTCTCTGCAAATGTCTCCACTGCTAAATCAACATACTACCACAACAAAATTAATAATTGTCCTGATTCTCGCACACTTTTTAAAACATTCTCTTCTCTCCTTTGTCCTCCTCCTCCCCCTCCTACATCAACTCTTACAGCTGATGACTTTGCAACATTTTTCATTAATAAGACAAGAACAATTAGCGACCAATTTTCCACACCACGTACTGATGCAAATTTCACAAAAACTACTCACTCTCTCTCCACTTTCTCTCCACTCATGGAGACCGACGTCTCCAAACTTATTCTTTCCAATCATCCTACTACCTGTCCGCTTGATCCTATCCCCACTCACATTCTCCAAGCCATTTCTGCCTCCATTATACCAGCACTTACTCACGTCATCAACACCTCGCTCCACACTGGCACATTTTCTACAGCATTTAAGCAGGCTCGGGTCATACCACTGCTCAAGAAACCCGCTCTTAATCCAGCTCTTTTAGAAAACTACAGACCAGTATCCCTTCTCCCATTCATCGCTAAGACACTTGAACGAGTTGTATTCAACCAACTCTCTGTCTTTCTTGCACAGAACCATCTCCTGGACATAAACCAGTCTGGCTTCAAAAGTGGCCACTCAACTGAGACTGCCCTGCTCTCAGTCACTGAAGCCCTAAGATTGGCAAGAGCAGCATCCAAATCCTCAGTACTCATTTTGCTGGATCTGTCTGCTGCTTTTGACACAGTTAACCACCAGATCCTCCTGTCCACCCTCATGAAGATGGGCGTCTCAGGAACCGCACTCCAATGGTTCAAGTCTTACCTCTCAGGTAGGTCCTTCAAGGTGGCTTGGAGAAGTGAAGTCTCTGAGTCACAACTTCTTACTACTGGAGTTCCTTAGGGCTCAGTGCTTGGACCACTGCTCTTCTCCATCTACATGTCATTGTTAGGTTCTGTCATTCGGAAGCATGCTTTTTCCTATCACTGCTATGCTGATGACACGCAACTCTACTTCTCCTTCCATCCAGATGACCCCACGGTTCCTGCTCGCATCGCAGCTTGTCTGACCGACATCTCTGGCTGGATGAAAGAACACCATCTTCAGCTCAACCTTGCTAAGACTGAACTGATTGTGATCTCAGCCAACACTGCACTTCATCACAACTTCTATATACAGCTAAATTCATCAACCATAACTTCCTCTAGGACAGCTAGGAATCTTGGAGTTGTGATGGATGACCAGTTAACCTTCACAGACCATATTGCTGCTACAGCTCGATCCTGCAGATTTGCCTTGTACAACATTAGGAAGATCAGATCCTTCCTATCAGTGCAGGCTACACAACTTCTTGTCCAAGCTCTTGTCCTATCCAGACTGGACTATTGTAATGCACTCTTGGCGGGCCTTCCTGCATGCACTTCCAAGCCTTTGCAGATGATTCAGAATGCAGCAGCAAGAGTGGTCTTTAATGAGCCGAAGAAAGCCCATGTCACACCTCTCTTCATCAGACTGCACTGGCTGCCAGCAGCTGCTTGCATCAAATTCAAGGGACTGGTGCTTGCCTACAAGACAACCACTGGTACTGCACCAGAATACCTAAACTGTCTAATCCAACCTTATGTCCCCTCCAGAAGCTTGCGTTCTGCAAATGAACGACACCTGGTGGTGCCATCCCAAAGAGGCTCAAAATCACTTTCACTGACCTTTTTGTGGACGGTTCCCAGCTGGTGGAATGACCTACCCATCTCAATTCGATCAGCTGAGTCATTGGCAATCTTCAAAAAACGTCTGAAAACCCATCTTTTTCGCCAGAACTTGACCAATTGACACTAGCACTTTCCTACTCTTTTCAGTTTTTCTATATACTTATATAAAAAAAAAAAAAAAAAAAAAAAAATCGTATCGTGTTTATCTAGCTGAAATTTGCCTCAGCACTTATACACTGTCGCTCTCTTGTTGCTCTGATTGCTTCTATTGTAAGTCGCTTTTGCGCCTCCACGTGGCTGATTATGATATCAATAGCGCGAGCAGCGCATGGGCGAGATTACATTAGGAGATAATGAAGCAGACGGGGAAAACAGAACATCGCGTTGGTTTCATACAGATTACTTTAACACAGAATATTTGATTTCGGTAAGACTTACTTAATTTAAAAGTAGACATATTAAGCTTTCTAAATATATAAATCATATGTCTGTGTGTAATGCAAATGCAGAGCTAGAGTTATTATTAGTGATGCATTTGAAATGGTTGTTTACAGAGACTGAGAAGACTGAAAGGACAATCTGTATATTTTCTTTATTTAAAAACAGCATAAAGTTTTGTGAAGATGGTGAGTGTACACAAATAAAAGTAGACCCTTTACAGATTCGGGTGATGTATTACTTTTATGTCTCCAATCAAAACTGATGGAGCAGTTTAAGTTCTTTTGCTGTCATCTAGAAAATATGCATGTGGTGTCGCCGGCGCCACCTCGACCCCTGGGGGCTAAAGAGATGGGTCTTTAATCTAGATTTAAACTGACAGAGTGTGTCTGCCTCCTGAAGAATGTTAGGTAGATTGTTCCAGAGTTTGGATGCTAAATATTAAAATGATCTGCCACCCGCAGTTGATTTTAATATTCTAGGTATAATCAAATTGACCAAGTTTTGAGAACGCAGTTGACGTAAGGGACTATAATGTGATAAGAGCTCACTGAGGAACTGAGGAGCTAAGTCATTAAGGGCTTTATAAGTAATTAGCTAAATTTTAAAATCTATACAGTGTTTAATAAGCAGCCATTGCAGTGTTGACAGAACCAGGTTAATATGGTAATACAAATTGCACTAATAGAGATTAGTGCGACCTACGTCTACTGACCAGCCAATGAAAATGCAGCATGATGAACGTGACATGTGACATATACAGCGAAGGTTAACGGAAGTTATTTACCTCAAGCTCCCTGTGCAAAAGTGGCATCCCAAGTTGGCCTCTTTTCCCTAGCCATGACCGGGTCCATATATCCCTATTCCGCCACCACCTCTTCTTTCTTCAGCACACGTGAAAACCACAACCGCTAAATCGCGATTCATCTTGCTGTATGACGTTGCGCTAACATGGGTCGCAGCCTACGACTCAGTATGTGTTCTCATCGCACAGTCTACATACATGACGTACCCAAGATTATTAGAATCACGTCGCACAGTGTGATGTGCAATGATCTTATAAAATGGCTGAAATTGCACAGTGTGTAGCAGGCTTTAATCTTCCTTAAGTGTAGAGGAGCAACCGCATCTAAAGTGCTACAAAAAGAGAGAGTCCATAGTTTCAGTTACATCATCAAGTTTGTCTGGGCTATTGGATATGCTGAAGAATTCAGATAAGTCAGGAAGATTACTTACAAAGCAGTCTGTTGTGGTAGAAGTAATGGTTCTACCATACTTGTAACAAGGATTTGAATTTACAGTTTTAGCTATCTGGAGTATACACAAGACTAGATAATTATCTGGGATATCCGTGCTTTGCTGCAAAATTTAAATGCCATTAACATCAATTCCCTTTGACAGTATTAAATCTAGAGTATGATTTCGACAATGAGTAGGTCCTGACACATGTTGTCTAACCCCAATAGAGTTCAGAATGTCTAGAAATGCTGATCCCAATGCATCTTTTTCATTTTCAACTATAAATTGTAGAAACAACTTTACCTTTTAGACGCAGCACATGTTTATAACAGTAATCTTGGGGGTAGACTTGTTTAAAATAATGTAATCATCTGGTTTTAGCCAGGTTTCTGACAAACAGAGAAGATCTAGGTTATGATCAGTGATCATGACATGTACAAAAGTGCTTTTGAAGAAAGTGACCTGATATTCAATAAGCCAAGCTTTATCATTTGTTTCTCTGTAGTATGTACTTTTTTTTTTTTTTTTTTTTTTTGAACATCAATTAAATTGTTACTCTTAAATTGGTTTGATTTTTTTTTATATTTTCTAGTTCGGGGAACAGACACAGTCTCTATAGTATGATATCTAGGTGAAAGGTTGTCTATGTGCTTAGAATTGACTGATTTCTGTGACATGAGGCATCATGTACAAAAAGTGCTTTTGAATCAAAGTGACCTAATATTCAATAATTCAAGCTTCATCATTTGTTTCTCTGTATTATGTACTTTTTTTTTCTTTTTTTTTTTTTTTTTTGAACATCAATTAAATTGTTACTCTTAAATTGGTTTGGATTTTTTTTGGATTTTCTAGTTCGGGGAACAGACAAAGTCTTTATAGTATGATATCTAGGTGAAAGGTTGTCTATGTGCTGAGAATTGACTGATTTCTGTGACGTGAGGCCCCTAGCAGATGGTCGGTTTAGCCAGTCTGTCTACTTTGTGACCTGGGTCCCAGTTAGTCAAGTGCAAACTCTAAGACTACATGCCATATTTCTAGAGAGAAGAGCGGCACCTTCCCCGGAGGGATGAAGACAATCTCTTTTCAACAGGTCAGGTCTGTCCCAAAAACTCATCCATTTGTCTATGAAACCTATGTTATTTTGCGGGCACCACTCAGACATCCAGCCATTGAGTGGCGACAGTCTGCTATGTATTTTGTCACCATGGTAAGCAAGGAGGGGACCAGAGCATATTACAGTGTCTGACATCATACTTGCAAGTTCACACACCTCTTTAACATCATTTTTAGTGATCTCCGACTGGCGAAGTCAAACATCATTAGTGCCGACATGAATAACAATCTTACTGAATTTACGTTTAGCATTACCCTGCAAACAAGCCTGCACTGGCCTTTTACAGGCCCACTTAAGGCTAGCCTATGTGCCCCCAGTGGGCTGCCAGTGCAGGGCCCCTGACAATGTGCTCATTGGCAAAGTGTTGGCCCCTTAGCGCTGGCCCTGCATGGGCAGTCCTCACTTATCCCCTAGGAAGCCCTCACTAGGCCCACACAGGGTCTGCACTATTAATCTACTACAACACTAAATCAGTTTCACTTTAAATTCTTTTCAGCTACTATAAATTAGTCTTTGAATTTTTTTTTAATATACATCTGATATAACTAATGTCTGTATTGTCAAAAATGTACAGTAGTCAAAAGGATTTCAAATCTATGGATATATTAAATACAAAATAGAAAACATTCAATTCAGGTTACTACAGCTATAGCCAAAAATGTAAACACAAAATTAAAGAAAGACAGAAAGAAAGAAAGCAAGCAAACAAGGCAATTTAAGAATGTAGGACAGGGATGCCCAATGTTGTTCCTTGAGATCTACCTTCCTGCAGAGTTTATTTCCAACCCTGATCAAACACACTTAAGGAAGAAAACTGCCCACAAAACTCTTATTAACAGGCTTATGTCTGTTACACCTCAAATATGGCTCGTGAGATCCACTTTCCTGCAGCGGTTAGCTCCAACTTTGATCAATCTCACCCACCTGTGATTTTCTAATGATCCTGGAGATATTGATTAGCATGCTCAGGTGTGTTTGATTAAGGTTATAGCTGAACCCTGTAGGAAAGTGGATCTTGTGAGAGTCAGATTTGAGGATCCCTGGCCTATATGAAACAACAGGTTCTAAAAGGTCTGCTTTGGTTTGAGCCATTCCAGTTAAATTGAGTGGCTAAAGAATGGCCAGCCAATGTTGTTTGTATTCTCCTAGTTGCATTACAGGGCTGCCTACACAAAACCTGCATGGGCCCAAAAGATACAAAAGTTGTTCTGGGCCTGAATGAGATTAATGTGGACAGTCTGCTAGTGTGTAAAATTGGTTTTAACGTATTTTTGCTAGTTCAGGGAACAGACACAGTCTCTATTATATGATATCTAGGTGAAAGAGTCTCTGTGTGCTAAGAATTAACTGACTGACAATCTCTTTTCAACAAGTCAGGTTTACCCCAAAAACTCATCCAGTTGTCTATGAAACCTATGTTATTCTGAGGGCACCACTTCATCCAGCCATTGAGTGACAACAGTCTGCTATGTTCTGCTATCTCATCACCACAAGAAGCAGGGAGGGGACCAGAAGATATTACAGTGTCTGGCATCATGCTTGGAAGTGCATACACCTCCAAATGTTCTTTTTAGTGATCTCTGACTGGTGAAGTCGAACATCATTAGTGCAGACATTAATAACAATCTTACTGAATTTACGTTTAGCACTAGCAAGCACTTTTATTTTTGCCAAGATGCCAGGTGCTCTGGCTCCCAGTACACATTGGACTATGGAGGATGGTGTCTCTATTTTCACATTCCATACAATAGAATCACCAATACCTAGGACACTTTCATAAGGTTTCACAGTGGGTGTGTCACTAAGTAGGGAGAACCTGTCTGATATTTTGATCGGAATGGAAGAGCAGTGTTTTGCCCCCCAACTATACCACCTCACAATCACCCAGTCACCATGCTGCGGGTCTCTGCAACCAGAACTGAACAATGTACAGGACTTGCTAAGCTAGTCATATCCAAAGTTGAATCTAAGACCCTTACATTCTTACTGTTCTCAATTGAAGTTTGGATGCTAACTATCTCCCTGCATTTATCATGTATCAATTCCTTGCTGCTGACAGAGAAATCTACACTATACATGTGGCAAACAGTGCTGTTTGTCTACACCAGGACACCAAGCATAGCTTCTGTCCAGGCCTTTTGTTTTAACAACCCTTAGATGTCTTTCATGAAGGGCAGGACCTTGGCTCACAGCTTAGAAGGCACAATTACACAAGTACCCCACATGAATCCCTATGTTATAGAAAGCTTCTCTTTTAAGCAGTCAGGAAGTTTCATGATCAGGTCAAACACTTTGGTCAATATAGGGTCTCTCTAGACCCCTGCACGGGCCTCAGATTTAGACCCTAGCCCGGCCCTGGCCTGAGACACTCAGGCCCTAGCCCGGCCCGTGTATGACAGATTATCAGAATTACCGGAACGACACGAGCCTGTCTTTTGGCTCATTATTTGTTGTGGTAATCAAATCAAAACTCTTCCAAAATGCAGCTTTTACTGAAGCATTGGGAACTTTTAGTAACTCCCCATACTCTAACTTTTCCCTGATGCTCTGCATGGTCAGGTGTCACCTGTATGCGCGTAATGCCTAGTGCTGTATCTGTGCTGCCACTATCACTGGAACACTTTTGCTAGGGCTGAAAACAGCTACTAAAGGTTGATAAATGGTGGTCAATATGAAGTGTAACCCGTACAAATAATAATTCAACTTCTTCACTCCCCACACCAAACCTGCTCAAGCAATCTGGGTATATTTGCATTTAGCAGCAGTCAACCTCTCAGATCCATCAGTCATTTTGATATGACACAAATTTCATATAGCAAAGCATCATAAGCTAAACACTAAGGGAGACTGGGATCATAGTGCATTAACACAGTCTCTTATGTAATGTGTTTCTAAAGAATAAAAGAAAAAAAATGTTTGACTGAAAGATTTTAAGGGATAAACATTTAATTCCATAATTTAAAGTTCAAATTTCAGTCCAGAAGTTAGGATTAAAAATTATTATACATACAGTATTTTACAGTTCCATTGTATTCATCACAAAGCTGTGAACTGATATCATATATGCCTAAAATGTTTTAGGTTATTCACACTTTTGATTCACACAAATTATGTTTCATAATGAAATAAATGTAGAGAGGTATTCTGCAAATCTGTGTCATTACAGTGATTCTATCATAAATTCATAAATTTATTAGCAGTGTGGAGTAAGAGCTGAACTTCTGGATTGCTTGTTTTTATAGATTTTTCTCACCAGAGAGAAAAGATTGAATATGTGTTTAATTTCCCTACTTCTCCATTTATAGTAAAGTTATCAGTCCCTATGCACGTCATAGAGACGGCTTAAACTGCATTTGTTGTGCTTTTACAGTACTGTTGTTTGTAGTGTTTTATCTACTTTACTTTTTTGTCAGTATCTCTCACACTCATTGAGATATTGTAAATAACAACTTAGCTGGAAATATATATACATATATTTTTTAAATGTATACAGTGTAAGAAATTTAAGTTTAGTTTGTACTTGTTACTGAAGTAATTTGCTCTCTATATAAATCATATATAATATATTGACTTTCAATGGTCTTTATTTCATATAAGCATAATGCTCAAAGGTGAAGAGAAATATTGATAATTATATTTAATGTTCGAAGGTCATCAACTGCAACAAAAAAATCTACATGTCATTATACAGTGACTTTGTTCATAGACATGTAAACAAAAATCACATAGTATTAACTTTATTTTTTAAAAACTTGAAAACATTTTGTCTTATTTCCTTAACTTGTAAACCATATATTATGGGATTCAGACCTGGTGGTACAACACTGAAAACTACACTTGCTATTCTTCTGTTGTCAGAATATTCAGAAACACGGTGCAGAAAAATGGCAACAAATCCAGAGACTAGCATGACTGCATAAAGAGTCAAGTGAGTGCAGCATGTTTTTATGGCTTTTTTGTTTGTCATTTTGTTCTTGCTGGTTAAGCATACAGTTGCAATTCTGAGATAAGTTAGCACAACACTTCCCATTGAAGAGACTAGTAAAACTACAGTAAAAGTTAATCCATATACATTATTAATCACTGTATTTTCACAAGAAAGTTTAAATAGTGAAGCATTATCACACAAGTGATTTTGAATCACAGATCTGCAGTGAGACAGCCGCACACTGAGCGCGATCAAAATTCCTACCAGGACTAATGCAGCACCCCAAGCTCCTGTTGACAGTTTAACCACCATATGATTGCTCATTATAGCAGTGTAACGCAATGGATTGCATATGGCCACATATCTGTCAAAGGCCATTATCATTAGAATAGTGTGGCATGTTGTTCCATTCATATGTATAAAAAAGGCTTGAAAAACACACTCTACAAATGTAATGTAGCGTTCAGAAGGATTTGTTACAAGATCCCTCAACAAACGTGGCACAATGACAGTTGTTCCTATGACATCTTTGAGTGGCAAGTTGAAGTAAATAATGTACATGGGCTGGTGTAAACCTTTTTCCGCTAAGATCTGAATCAAAATCCAAAGGTTAGATACCATTATAAATATGTAAGCCATCAAAAGGACAAAAAATGCAAGGTAGCTGGACTGAGGTGTAACATTTAGTCCTTCCACTAACAGTACACTGTATCTGAAGGTCAGGTTGTCCATCTGTTACCTAAACAAAAAGTAGAGATACATAGAGTAAGAACAGGAAAATTACCTCTAACAGGAATGTTAGTTTTGCTACAGAATTATTTCCTTTCGAAAGGATTGTCAGTTCTCTGGAAATGCTTATACTTCTCATTCATACTAACTTATAAGACCCAATAAATATTGGTGAACACTGTGAAATTGGGATATGTATGTCTGATAATACTACATGTATTTAGTTCAGAAATATTCTCTACTTACCAAGGTAGATGACTGGTGGATGCAAAGTTGTCCCGTCACCTTACATAAAGATGCACTCTCTTTTACTCAGTGCTGTTTAGTTATCACACGATTCATGAGCACAACATGCGTGTCTCTGAGTTTATATATCTTGGCCACTTTATGTGTGCAACATCTTCAGATCTGTCATCATAGCCCAAGAGTGACAATAAATGTACAGCTCTTCTTGCTGTAATTGGTGGGTTTGGTGGTTCCACTGGCTTGACAACCCAAAGATTAATACAGCGGGTGTTACTAATCTAACTGCTTACACCAAAAACACTTTTTCATTTATGGCAAAATATTAGTGTAATGTTTTTTGTCTTAACAACGAAAAAGGTCTATAGATCTATAATTAAAACACAAAGCAGGAAGCTAATTTTGGTATGTATATTTAATTTTAGGCTTATATTTGTATTTGTTTATTTTTTTTAAATGCATTTGAAGTTTTATGTTTCAAAGTGTATGCACAATTTAAGTTTACAAATTACTAAGGAAAGCTAGACCTTTGCAATTCTGGCAATCAAAATTTGGCCTATAACCCTCAATTTAATGTACAATAGAGTTTTCATTGGGTTACATGTTTTTTTTTTAGTCCATTTTTATTAATTTTACTATATTATGTGTGTATGTCTTAAAGAAACGAGAATCTGCAGTCAATGTAGCAAGTCTCATATGCTTGACTTTTCTTTTGATCAAAGATCCATCTTTTGTATTCACTAGCTCAAATGAGCTGTCAGGCAATTTGCTCAGAAGGACATACCTGACACTTTTGAACTATATGTCCAACTTTCCTTGCTCCACATTTGCGACATAGGCTAAATTAAAAAGAAAGTGTACGAAGCTTAGTGCATAACCTTTATATGTATCAGTGGATTGGCCCTGGCTCTGAGCCACAAATGAAATGGTCTCATTTGCAGGATGCCCAAAGATTTCACACAAATTCAGTCACTAAAACTTTCTGAAAGAAAAGTGCAATAACTTTCTGGCCTAGCCTGAAATTCTGCAGGGTGATTTGAATGGTTTCAATATGTGCAGGAGACAGTGTACCTGCATTGTTTATCGAGTCCCATACAACCCCTAAATGTCCCCTGGGCAAGAGAGAAAATGCTTTCCTTCGTGTTGAGTCTCAACCCCAGGGACTTGAGGTGAATGAGAATGACATCTCAATTTCAAAGCACAAGCTCTTAACACTGGGCCAAATCAGCCAGTTGTCGATGCCAGTGCTGCATGCATGCATTTTGTGTATGTGTGGGGTGATAAAGAAGCCGATTCTTTCCGTTTTCCACGTAGCAGCAGGAAGCCCATCAAGCGGCAGCAAGCGGCAGACAGTTCGATGGGATCCTGAGGGAGTGTTTAGTAGTCATATGGTAGATGCTTAGCCCCTCCATGGAGGGGAAGACCTACCCAAGTAGCCCTAGGACGGTGTGCTACAGAACCCTGCTTCGGCGAGGGGAGCACTGCCAAGTCCTGAGATGAGCATGGAGCTCACTAGCACCTACAGATTTGGAACAGAAGCGAGCCCCTGGACCAGCCCTCTGGGGAGGGGGCCTCCGGTTAACCAACAGTCGTGCTAGATCCACAAGTCCAACCTGAAGAGCTAGGGTTTCCGCAGAAACACTTCTCACTCTGGAAGGACAGTGAATCTGGTTGACTCCTCAAAGAGATAGATTCACTGAGTGGAAATAGCGGGTGAAGTTGTTCTGTGCCTCAGCAACAGAAGTTTCAACACAGAAATATGTGAAAGACAACTGGAGGTTACCTGAACAGAAGGGTCAAGGTCCTAGGGTTGAGGGGTGTAACAGGGACACAGCAATCAGGAGACTAACCGAACACTGATAAATAGTTGAATGGGTAGAGGTAAGTCAGCTGTATTTAAACTTGTTGTTTTTTTCATAAAAAAGAATAAAGCGTTATACATAAATTCAAAATAATATTAACAGAAGCATGAATGAAAACATACCTGCATGAATAAAACAACAAATCAAAACAAGCTTGAATCTGTGGCCTACTTTTGTAACCGTTGATCCACCAAAGGCGAGTTGAATTGATAAACCCAAGTGCAGTTTATTGAAACAAAGTGTAATCCAAACATAAATCTAAACAATGACTTGACTTGACGTGACTTGACTTGACAGTGAAACAGACTTGATTAAGTAACAGACTTGACTTAAACAGACTTGCCCCCAACAGGGGGTTACAACATCAATACATGACAAGAGACAATGGCTTCATGAGGGTAACTTATAGCAAACAAAAGGGGTCACATGACACAAACCAACCAAAGACAAACACTGAATATGACATAGCAACTATTGAGAACATGACACATACACAGGCAGGATAACATGAGGAACAGGGAAGCAGGACACAAACAGGAACCATGACTAGACTTCAAAATAAAATACATGAAAACATGAACGTGAACAACCCCAAAACCCCACGTTACATGTCCCCCCCTCTAAGGGTGGCTCCAGACACCCAAAACAAAATTCAACAAGTCCAGGATCATTGCCTGGACCAGGGGGCAATGGCAGACTTGGGCAGTGGAGTGATGGTGGGCCTGCGCCATTAAGCAGAGGCATGTCTAGGCTGTGGAGCAGAGGTGGGCCTTGACCATGAAGTAATGGCAGGCCTGCATCATGGAGCAGAGGTTGGCCTGGACTGTGAAGCAATGGCAGGCAGTGAAGCACTGGCGGCCATGACAGGTGCAGGCGCTGGCTCGGCAGGCGTGACGTTAGCAGGCGCTGGCTTGGCTTGAACGTTCCCTGGAGCAGCAAACGTGATGTGAGCAGGCCTTGAAGCAGCAGATGTGATGTGAGTAGGCCTTGAAGTGGGGTGTACTGTAGGATTGCGGGGTCCCTCAACTGCAATCCCGACAGTAAAATGTGAATCATCCAGCAAAAGTGCATGGTCAATATATTCCTCCAGAGACCAGTGTATTTTCCGTCCAGGAAGCCATGAGCGAACAGGATCATTTAATCCCACTCTAAAAATGTCTTTGAGCACCACGTCATTAAAACCAGCCAAATGGCACAGTCCACAAAAATCCTCAACATAATTCTCTATAGCCTTGTCACCTTGACGCAGGCAGAGAAGGCAAGAAACTGCTGGGTTAATTTTGTCAGTCGTGTATTCTGTAACGATTGATCCACTGAAGGCGAGTTGAATTGATGAACCCAAGTGCAGTTTATTGAAACAAAATGTAATCCAAACATAAATCCAAACAATGACTTGACTTTAAACAGACTTGACTTGACGTGACATGAAAACATGAACGTGAACAACCCCAAAACCCCATGTTACAACTTTCAACGTTTCTAACATCAACCTATCAGTGAAAGGGATTATTTTAACCACAAAGTTTGCACACTCATGCTTATACACTCATAAATTTTCCAAAAATACATGCTTTATTATATTCACACAAACTTAATGCGTTTAAATAAGAGTAAAGTGTTTTTAAGAATAAAATTGGATGTATTATTACGATGAACAATACTCATATGAGACTTTTTAGACAGAGCTTTAATGCAACTCACCTCTCCTCAGTCGCAGTCGCCAGAACTGGAACACAACACTTAAAGGAACCACATACCATATTTAACAATACACCAGCCAATGAAAATAAAAATTGAGTGAAATTAATATTGCACCTGTTACACTTGCATGCATACATGAAAAAAATGTGCACCCTCTCCCTCATCAAGAAGACTGTCTCGCAGCACTCTATGGCAATCCATTGTTTAGTACTATGGATTTGACTTTGGGATTTTATAATATCCCATTACATGAAAATGACAAAAAGTACACAGCATTTAGGGTTTCATGAATATAACAGGCTACCTCAAGGCTTCAACTCACTTGCAAGTTTTAATCACATGATGACTAAGATCTTTGGTGATCAAAATTTCTAGTCGCTGTTGTGCTAAACCTGGATGATTAAATGGTCTTCACACCTTAAAAAAATTGCAGTGCAGCGGCTTGAAATTGTTTTTGGAATACTAAAAAAGCACAATTTAAAATGTTGCTGAAAAAAATGCCACTTCTTAGGACACTCTACTGTAAAATTTCTTGGTCACTTGATCACAGAGGAAGGTGTGTCTACAGACCCAGGAAAAGTCGAAGCAATTGCTAAAATTACTTCTGTGGATTTGATGTACCCCTTTCTTGGTCTTATTATGTGGTACCAATGTTTCATGGAGAATTGTTTGTCACTTGCACGACCATGTTTTGCTTTGACTAGTGGAGTTAAAAAAGCTGTGTAAAGGAGTGGTGTACAGAGGGGCTCCTATATCCAAGAAACTCACTCCCGATGACTGGTCTCCAGTTTGCGAGATAGCTTTGTCTGCTTTGAAGGAAGCCCTACTCTCTAATTTAGTTCTTGCACAAGAAGCAGATTTCTGTAGCGAGCTAATCAGACACTTGCTCGAGTTATCTGGGGTTAAGAAGTCGCAAACAACCCCATGTCATCCAATGGGGCACCACTGAAAGATTTAATAGAACACTTGGAAATATGATCAGAGCCCTTGAGCAATCATTTGGTCCATCAGAAAAGTCCTGAAATGACTAATGTCTGTGTAACCCTGACTTGATTTAATAATTAGAATTATATACACAGTCGAATACTAGGAGAAAAGTGGAGGAGCGTTATAAAGAGGATTAATCATGACTGAAGTCGAGTTTCTTTCGTTTTCTTTGGGAAGGATGCTTTTCTTCTCCTCGGATGGAACTGTGAATGGACAGATGTATCGCTGAACTGTGGTATCAGTGACTAATTGAACTGAACTGTGACACACTTCCAAAGAAATTGCTTTGAGAAAAGGTATTGTTTAAATTGGTGTCACTGTAAACCTGTTATTACTGACAAATTGAAAAGATTGTATTTTTTATTTATTTTTTTTAATTGAGCAAAAGTGATTTGTTCTTATTTTTCTATTGTTGATTTAATTGCTATTGTTTTCTTTCAAACGGCCTACTATTTAATTTGGGGAAAACTATTTTTGAAAGTACTTATCATACTATAGACTCCTGTGTTCATACCCACTACCTCCTGTAGCCATTTCTGTGATCTTCTGATTGGTTATATACATATCTTACTCAAAGCATTACAAGTTAAATGCTGTTTTGCTATATTGGGTTATGACTTGATACAGAAATAGACTTGTGATATATATGATTTGTGTCACTTGCTACATGTACTGAAATATTGGTGAGCCCAGCCAGGAGGTAGTGCTGTATTACTAAAAAAACAACCCAAATAGGCCGTTGGTAAAATGGAAGTAATTGTCACTAAAGGTATTAAGGTTCCTAATGCAGTTATAGATAGTGGAGTACCAGGAACTGAACATGATGATAAGTTACTGTAAGTTCTGCAAACCCACCTGATGTACAAAGATTGGTTGTTGAGCATGTGGTGCGGACAGAAGAAGCAAATTCTCAGTCTCTCGCTGCCACAAGGCTCAGGGCTTTCTCTGGGAGGATTCCCAGACCTGTTAATGAAGCAGAGTATGACACGTTATGCACAAGCATTGATTTTTATCTTGAGAGACCCCACAATATCCAAGCTTCATGAATCACAGAAGATTTTAGATAGTCTTTTGCCCCCAGTTGCCGACATTGTAAAACCCTTGGGACTACAGCAACCAAACCGCCATGAAAAGACGTGAGATGAATCAGTCTAGGAAAAGACTTACGCAACTCAGGATCTCTTCCTTCATGATCTATCCCATCATGATTAAAGTGACGCATCACAGATCAATCTTTAATCTCAAGAAGCCGACTGAAGAAGCTTTTGCTGACCAGCAACAGGAACTCGCTATGCCTCAGTCTTTAGGAGACAGCACGCCAGTGGGAATGTTAACGGATACGAGTGCATAATCTCCAGGAGGAGATCTATAGGCTGATATTGCGACTATGCTGAGCACTACTTCATGTACTGTGATACCGAGTCCGCCTTGGGACTTGGTCGATCCTCTGTTATATTTCCCACGTATGTACACTGGAGATCAAAATTAGAGAACAATTTATAAACAATTCAACAATTCTGAAATAATGTCATCTTCACTGCTCAACAGTTGAAGGAGTTTTTGTCCTGTCTATACCATGCTACCAGAATACCTTTTCCACAAAATAACTAAGGCATTTCAACAAAAAACATTATTTTGCAGAAAACACACTGATCAAAATTAGAGAACAACAATGACTGTAGCATGGAAAAAGATTACAACAAAATTTTCTGAAGGTTACAACAGTCAGCAATTAGTAGGAAGTGCACAGGCCTCTGCTCTGAATGACTTCAGCACATCTGCGACCACAGGACAGCCCTAGTCTCTCACACTGCTCTGGTGTGATTTTGGTCCACTCTTCTTCCAGTCTCCTCCACAGTTCGGTGACTGTAGTGGGTTTCTTGGCCATAACTTTGTCGCCAAGGATTTTCAGTGGGTTGAGATCAGGACTCTGGGCAGGCCATGTCATTATTTCAATGTTTTCAGTTTCAAGGAACTGCTTTAACCGTTTTGCTGTGTGACATGGAGCGTTGTCCTGCATGAACACTGCGGGCTGATTGGGTGATGAACGCAGGGAAGGAACCATATGTTGTTGAAGAAGGTTCTGATAAACATTTGCATTCACTCTGCCATGTAGCTGTATGAGGCCCAACTCCTGCTGCAGAAAACATGCCCCAAACCATGACACTTCCTCCTCCACTTTTCACTGACTTCTTTATACACTTTGGGTTCAGTCTTTCTCCAGTTTGTCGCCGAACATAATGTTTCCCATCGGACCCAAATAAATTAAACTTGCTTTCATCACTGAAGTGAACTTTGGACCAGTTCTCCTCTGTCCACACAACATGCTCCTCAGCAAAGCTTAGTCTAGCCTTTTGATTCTTTCTGCTAATGAGAGGTTTGGTCACTGCAGATTGGGCTTTCAGGCCAAATGCTCTTAAACGTCGAGACACTGTATGACGAGACAGATCCTTACCCTGTTCAGCGCTGAACCGGTGAGCAATTCCAGCTGCAGTGTGGAAACGATTGCCCATTGAGATCCTCCGCAGTATCCTGTCCTCTCTTGTATTTGTCTTCCGTGGACGACCAGCCTTCTTCGGGGGCTTGAATGAGTTTGTGATGTTGTAAAGATTCAATATTTTTGAAATCACAGATTTGGAGCGACCAACTTGTCTTGCTATGGCTGATAGGGTCATCCCTTTGGCCTTCATCTGGACAACCTGCTGCCGGAGGCTTTCAGTCACTTTAGAACGGCCCACCATCTTGCAGAGTCAGTGAAACTGGAAGTTAGGCTGCCAGTTAAATAGGGGTTGACAGATAATCAAGGAAATTAGCACCAGGTTTCACATTAATAACTGGGAGGTATCTGAAAGTGTTCTGTAATTTTGATCAGTGTGTTTTCTGCAAAATAATGTTTTTTGTTGAAATGCCTTAGTTATTTTGTGGAAAAGGTGTTCTGGTAGCATGGTATAGACAGGACAAAAACTGAGCAGTGAAGATGACATTATTTCAGAATTGTTCAATTGTTTATAAATTGTTCTCTAATTTTGATCTCCAGTGTAAGCGAGGCTGTTGTGATGGCAGGTAGGAGAGTTTGTTCCTACTCTCCACTTACTGTCTTTCTGTTCTGTTCTTGTTGTTGTTCTCTTATAGTTCCAGATGCCATGAACTATTCATGTAAGTCCACAAATTGTAGTTTCTTATTTAGTAAAATGTAAATTAATTTGATTGAATCATGGCTCTTAATGTAATGTGTTGGAACATCAACGGTTTAAATGGCACCATTAAGAGAACCTAAACTGACTTCCATTGCACTAATACAAGAATCTCATTTGAAAACTTGTGAAGTACATAGATTTCAAAATAGGTACTACAAATTAGTTTCTTTTTCTTCCTCTGATAAGAAATCTAAAGGGGCTCTGATATTGATGGCCCAGCGTCTTCCTTTTTTTGCATGCATTGTTATAGGAGGCGACGTCAATGCTGTGCATAATCCTGTACTTGATAGATCTCAAATATCACATTCTGATGAGGAATATGGCGATTAAGGAATGAGGCCTTTAAAGACTATGCCTTCTCTTCTCAGCTCGCCATAAATCCTACTCTTGCATAGATTACTTGTTTACTTCACCAACCTTTATTCCATTTATTGAAAACACTAATATATTACCTCTTCTTCTTTCAGACTACTCCCCAGTTACATTGTCTTCTCCCATTTTCCTTTTCCTCTGGAAGTAAATGTTGGAGGTTTTTAACACATCTTTACTTCATGACCAAGAATTTTTATCACAACTGCGCACATCTTTAGTAGAGTTTATTGAACTGAATAGCAGTTCGGCAAATAGCAAGTGTTATGGGAGGTAACAAAATGTTTTATTCGAGGAAAATGCATTGCTTTTTCCTCTTTTCGCCAGAGGTCTAGGAATGGCCATAGAATTGAGCTAGAAAGACAAGTTCAAGCAGTGGAACAGGATCTCAAAAATACATATTGTCAACGAAAAGAAAAAGCAGTTAAAATAGCTGCTCTTTCACAGAGCCCAATTTATTATGCACCATACAAAACAGTCTTACTACTTTAATGGGGAGAGACCAAGTAAATTACTAGTGCTATGGATTAAGCAGATGGAACCTAGAGCAAATATATATGCTATAAAGAAGGATGGCATTGAACATACTCAAACCAAAGATATAAATCAGATCTTTAAATCTTACTATGAACAACTATAGGCTTCTAATTCGTCCTCTAATTATCAACAAAATGTATCTTTTCTTCAACAGTTCCCTCTCCCCAAATTTGACAAACATCACTTAGAAATGCTAAGTGACTCTCTATCATTAGATGAATTGAAATTGGCTCTAGGCTCTAGGTTCTTGATCATGTTGGGGCTGGACAGGGATTTTTCAAAATGGTTAAAATGCTTTACAATTGCTGTTCAGCATGAGTTCTTACAGGCTCTTTAGCATCTTCCTCTTTTGCTCTTGGCCGGGGCACCCATCAAGGATGCCCATTATCGCCCCTGCTCTTTACTTTATCAGTGGAACCATTGGCACAAGCAGTACGGCAAACTTTAACTATACAACCCATTATCTGTTTAAATACCTCACATAACTCACATACATTCCTGAGTGTTTAAACCTTTTCAACATATTTAGTAGTCGTTCAGGTTACAAAATAAATTGGAATAAATCGGCTTTAATGCCTCTGAATGAGGCAGCTAGACAAGAATCTAATAGTTCCCCTTCAGTCGTTTCACTACGATGTTACTATGGGAGCACTGCGACCAATCCTCTCTGAGCTACACAGAAAAGGCCAATGAATATTGGCGAGTGGTTTGCGTCAGCCGCCACTCCCCCGTACATACGGGTATATAAGATGGCAGTGCGCATGCACTCATTCAGATTTCTGCTTCAGAGCCTCGCTGCTGAGCTGAAAAGAATGATTGAAACTTTAGTCATTGAAGAAAGCGACTTGTGGGGATCGCGTTGCTGTGCCGCTGTTGAGGACCATCAAGTTCCAGTCACCGCCGCTCCGAGTACCCGGAACAAGCCGGCTTGTGCTCCCTGTGACCTCCGGGAGTGCCCCTAAACTAACTAAAAGAGCAATTTTCTAGCGGTTAAAAAGATGTCCTCCGTGGCTTCTTTTCGACCGTGCGTCTCTGGATGTGGTAGTTTCCTGACATCCGTTGACGGCCATGATCACTCTCGTGTTTGGGCCTAGATCACGCTGAGGCAGCTTTTGTGGATGGTACATGCCCTCATTGCGAGAGTATGTCCATGGCCACGCTGCAGGTCCGCTGCTCATTCATGAGGCAGCAACCCTCACCCTCTACCTCTGTGAGGGGCCGTAAAGGTCCTTCCATTGGCTCAGTTAGAGCTGACCCCCGCAGACTTCTGTTCCACCCCGTGGTCCCGTTGAGATGCCTCAGGCCATACGTCTCTTTTGGCACTCCCGACGATGATCAGATGTCTATCACGGCATCTGAGGGAGGGTTGCCCGCTGAGTGGCCGAAATGGCGGCCCTGCTCCTCTGTCCGGCCAGGAACATCGTGCTGGAGGTGCCCAGAGCGCCAGCATTCCAGGCTGGATGATTGGTACGTTGGTGTGGGCTCCGTGCATGAGGAGTTAACCAGGACCTGGCGGGCACCTAACACCTCCCGCCTGGCTGCCTCTGCAATGCACGCCATGGCCATCCTGCAAGTACACCAGGCCAAGGCGCTCAAGCAGTTACACAAGGGGGGACTTGACCAGTCGGTAATGCAGGAACTGCGCTCGGCAACTGACTTCATGGCGCGGTCCATTGGTCAAGTGATGTCCACGCTAGAGGTCCAGGAGCGCCACCTCTGGCTTAACTCTGCAGATGGCCGACGTCGACAAAGCACATTTTCTCGGCACGCCCGTCTCCCAGGCTGGCCTGTTCGGCGACACCTTCGAGGACTTTGCGCAACAGTTCTCGGCGGTCCAGAAGCAGACGGAGGCGATCAGACACATCTTGCCTCGCCGTGAGTCCTCCCGGGCTCCTCCGAGTGCGCCGCCTCCACCTGCTCGCCCCCCTGCGGCTTCAACACCAGCTCCCCCGCTGCTGAGGGACCCAAGAAGACCCGCAAATCCACCAGGCGTCCCTGACACGGGCCACCCAAAGATGACGGGGATTGCTCTTCGGGGGACGACATCTGTCCCCCCACTCCCAGAGGAGGGCCAGGAGCCTTTGTGCGTTCATATTATGCCACTGGCCTGCGGGCCACCCACAAAGAGAGCAATGTCTTCCATCAGCATTTGGCGTTTCCCCGGAGTGTCGCCGCCTCTTTAGCCCGTGGTCGGACCCAGCCTTTCTTCGGGAAGGAGTTCCCTTAGGCCAGGTGTCCAGGCATGTTGTGGTTAACACAGATGCCTCCATGATGGATTGGGGCGCTGTATGCAACGGGCAAGCTGCCTCGGGGACCTGGACAGGGCCCCGACAGTTGTGGCACATCAACTGCCTCGAGTTGCTAGCAGTGTTTCTCGCCCTGCGTCAGTTTCTTCAGATGCTGCGTGGCAGACAAGTGCTAGTCCGCACAGACAACACTGCGACCGTAGCGTACATCAACCGTCAAGGAGGTCTACGCTCCCGTCGCATGTTGCAACTCGCTCGCCATCTCCACCTCTAGAGTCACACGTGGCTCAAATTGCTGCGCACCGTTCACATTCCAGGAGAGCTCACACTTCCTGGAGAATGGCGACTCCATCCCCAGGCGGTCAAGCTGATTTGGAGTCGATTCGGGGAAGCCCAGATAGATCTGTTGGCTTCCCAGGAAATCTCCCACTGCCAGCTCTTCTACTTCCTGACCGAGGCCCCCCTCGGCAGGGACGCCCTGACACACAGCTGGCCCCGGGGTCCCCTTAAGTACGCCTTTCCCCCAGTGAGCCTGGTTGCACAGACCCTGTGCAGGATCAGGGAGGACGAGGAGAAGGTTCTGCTCATGGTGCCGTATGGGCCCACCAGGACCTGGTTTGTGGACCTCATGCTCCTCGCAGCAGCCCCTCCCTGGAAATTCCCTTTGAGGAGAGACCTTCTTTCTCAGGGGATGGGTACGATCTGGCACCCGTGTACCGATCTCCATGTTTGGTTTCTGGACGGGACACGGTAGACCTCACCCGCCTTCCCCATGCCGTAGTAGAAACTATCACTCAGGCTAGAGCTCCCTCTACTAGGCAAGCCTACGCCCTGAGGTGGGGTCTGTTCGCTGATTGGTGTTCCTCTCGAGGACAGGACCCTCAGAGATGTTTGGTCGGAGTGGTGCTCTCCTTTCTGCAGGAAAAGTCTCCTTCAACTTTGAAAGTGTATGTTGCAGCAATTGCAGCATATCACGATGCAGTGGAGGGCTCGTCCCTATAGGGAGACATCAACCCCCTAGACCGCACCTCTTTCCCTCTTGGGATCTTTCCGTGGTCCTACTAGGACTACGAGGTGCTCCCTTCGAGCCACTCGTGTCAGTTGAGCTAAAATTTCTGTCTCTTAAGACAGCGCTCCTGACTGCACTCGCCTCCATCAAGAGAGTAGGGGACCTACATGCATTCTCTGTCAGTGATACGTGCCTTGAGTTCGGGCTGGCGGATTCTCATGTAATATTGAGACCCCAGCCTGGCTACGTGCCCAAGGTTCCCACCACTCTCTTCAGGGATCAGGTGGTGAACCTGCAAGCGCTGCCCCAGGAGGAGGCAGACAGTACAGTTTCCAGTAGTTCCACCTGGTACTCTGGTCCTCCTTGCCCCGCAGTCCGGACTAGGCCGGAGTAGTTCGTGGCTGTGCTCCGGTGGGAACTCCTTCACCCATCGGTTGTGGCAGTCTCAGTGTCTCAGTACATATTAATATTCACGGTTACGATCATTTTCCCCTTACATACAGTATCTATAGCTAGAATAGATATTTGTTTTGATCTCTTTCTCCACATGACCATACAGCGTGTCATTGTCTCCACCCCCCGACGACTGCTCCTAGCAATTCCACAGGGCCCTTCCTTACAGGCCTCCCGGGGCGTCGGGCAGGTTATGTGCTGACATCCATTTCCACTGGCACGCTTGCCTGTCAGCAAATCGGACTCCGCATAACATAGCTTGGGACTGCGGCCTTTTCCATGGGTTGTAGTAATACAACTAAAGGGGAACGTCTAGGTTACGTAGGTAACCCACGTTCCTTGAAGGAGGGAACAGAGACGTTACTCCCCTTGCCGCAGTCCCAGGCTGCCCTCTGGGGGCTTAGCCAAGCTCGGCTCTTTAGCAGAAACCTGAATGAGTGTATGCACGCCGCCATCTTATATACCCGTATGTACGGGGGAGTGGCGGCTGACGCAAACCACTGGCCAATATGGCCTTTTCTGTGTAGCTCAGAGAGGATTGGTCGCAGTGCTTCCATAGTAACGTCTCCGTTCCCTTCTTTAGGGAACGTGGGTTACCTATGTAACCTAGACGTTTACCTCCCCTGATTCCCATAGTCAAACAGTTCACATATTTGGGTATTACTATATTTCCCTCAATACATCTTATTTCCAACTGTAATTATAAAACTCTCTTGAATAACATATAATATATTTAAGACTGAGGTCAGCTTTAAAGGCCTATGGCGTTCCTTGAGCCACCAATGTGCTCCCACATCCTCTGTGGGAGTGGCTGGGCATTAATACTCCTTCTAGTTGTCTAGTATCTAAGATTTATTATACAATCCTTTGGATTATTCAATCCTACTGCAGTATACTTATATTCTAGCAATCCACTCCTGAGAAAGAAAAAAGTCAGAATTGTGAGAGAAAATAAATGTTATATAACATTTTTAGAAACAGGTTTAAATAATATTTAATGCTGTAACGTAGGGCTAATACAATACATCCCTAATGAACAGCATATATAAATATTATGTATAGACCTATTGTTTAAATCAAATTTTTGTTTCAAAAGTAATCATAGCAGTTTTCATCCATAGTATGTCCGTTTAAACATCTGCATTTGCTTCAAATGCCGTCTTGCATTTCATAAAAGTATGAGGAGCCAGGGACAGTCAGGGCAGGACCGTGTATTGATAAGCCACTCCCTTTCTAGTCCACAGAAAAGAACCAGGCCCCTGGTTTAACATGAGGAAAAGTTCAGCACCTATGCCAGTCCCAGCCCTGGAACCACTGGGTTCAGAAGACGGCAAGGTGGTGGGGTCATTGATCGAGCCTGACAGCTCCTCCATCTCTGACACAGCCAATGACATGCTGTCCAGCATGGCATCTACACTTCCACCGAAATAGACCAAATTGCTCGCAGCCACAGAGGGAAGCTGGTTCGGATGAGCGAGCGCTGTCCGCAAGAGTGTGGAGAGGCGCGAGTAATACCCTCAGTGAGTGCTGCTTCTCCCAAGCCGGGATTATTCCCAAGCAGGAAACGCACACGCCAAGACCATCAGTGGCGTGCAGGGGAGCTCTGCATGAGCTAAAGAAATGTGGCATGGCATTTGGATCAACACCACTAAATTTGCTCTTTTAAGAAAGCTTTTTTAGATTGCTGCATAGCAGCAGGGGAGAAGTGATTGCAGCAGCAGCAGGCACCGATCTGTGGAGAGATAGCCGAGCAGAGAGATGCCGTTTCCGCTGCGAGGCTTTTCAGTGGTGAAGGTCATTGTCTCATAGAGCAAAGATCTTGTAATCTGTCACTGAAGGAGAAGAAATCTGAGGACCCTATAGTGAAACAGCCGCTTATATAGCCATATGGCTCTGCCCATTCTGGTGGGTTATGGGGGCTTCGCTGCCATAGGCTCGTGCAGCACCGCTGCCGAGTCATTGGTTCATTTCATTTCACTGCATGAACCAATGCTGTGCAGTTACACTTTTTTATTAAAAAAGGCTTCATTTAAGGAGAAAAAACAACTTTTTCCCATAACGTATGAGCGACGCAGTACGAGTGAAGTATCGAAAGGGAACATCGGGTATTGACATTACATACTCCTCAAATGTATCATAGTAAGATTGCAGTTTTTTGGGTTTGTCGGAATTTAATGTCCACAAATTGTAAACATCTCAGCTTTTTTTCACCTACCCCCAGAAGCATTTAGTCTCCTCGGACTTGTCGCACAGTGGCCCAGATTTGAAGACTAAAATAGGATTTCACTTCTACTGTTAATGAAATGTTCGTAGGCTACTATTAGATGGATAGCCTAATTGTTATATAATTTAGATGGGTTACCTGTCATTTTTATGGTATATCAAAAAGTATATATATTTTTATGTGATCGTTGGTGCATTTTACCAGTGCTTTCAAAACAAAAACTAAGAAAGGAAAAATATGCAATATGAAAATATTATTATTATTATTATTATTATTATTATTATTATTAATAATAATAAAATCTTAATAAAACACAAGAGTTGGTTTTCAAACAGCCTTTCAAACAGGTACATCTTGAAAAGTGGGGGTCGTCTTATAACCAGGGTTAAGTATACATTTAAGTATACTCTGCAATCTCCACTAAGAATTTTTAATCCTAAATTTATTGTATTTTTCACAAATATGAAAATATGACATATTATATATAAATGTTAAGAATACTTATTAAAAGACTTATTAAAATACTTTTTTTTTTTTTAAGTATTAAACATTTCTGAATGGCAAAATCAACTTTGCTTGAACTATTGGCAAAGCCAAGATAGCATAGTTAGAATTAACACTCATCTCCAAAGTGGTTACTTCAAGTAAAATCACAACTAGCTTCAAGTATTCTTGCTTTCTATGCATGTGCAAATGTCTGCATTTGAGATGCTATTTTTTATTTTTTATTTTTTATTTTTTTTTAATATGCTTTAAATGATAAAAAGAACAAATCAACAGTAATTATTTATTTAGTGTACACCAACAGCATATTATGCCCCCATTAATTATGCTTACTATCATATATTTATCTTGTCTATATTTCTGTTTATGTATATCTATACAAGTTACCTGCTTTGCCACATATGCCTAAACACACAAGAAATTTAAATAAATATTGAAGTATATTTCACATTTAACATTTGCACTTTTACAATTAACATTTCACATTGAACATTTGTAAAAAAAAAAAAAAATACATCATTACAGTGGTTTTCTTGGATAAACAGATATGTAAATAAATTACAATCAGCTAGAATTAACTTTTTTTCTGCAAAGTTTTAACATTCTTTGCCTTATTTCCTTGGCTTGTAAACCGTATATAATGGGGTTTAATCCTGGTGGTATAACATGGAACATTACACTCCCGAACTTCCTACTGTCTGCATACTCCGAGAAACGATGAAGAAAAATTGGGACAAAGCCACAGATGAACATGATTACATAAACAATCAAATGAGTGCTGCAAGTTTTTATGGCTTTGTGGTTGGTTGCTTTGTTTTTGTTTCTTAAACATACCATTGCTATTCTGAGATATGTCATTAACACCCACCCTAATGAAGAGGTGAGTAAAACCACAGTAAAAGTTAATCCATATGCATTATTAATCACTGTATTTTCACAAGACAGTTTAAATAGTGAAGCATTATCACAAAAGTGGTTTGGAATAAATGACCTGCAGTGAGACAGACGCACACTGAGGCCAATCAAAATTCCTACTGGCACTATTGCAGCAGCCCAGGCACCTGTTGAGAGTTTAACCATCATTTTATAGGTCATTATAGTTGGATACCGCAGTGGATTGCATATAGCCACATATCTGTCAAAGGCCATGATCATTAGAATAGTGTGGGATGTTGTTCCATATAAATGTACAAAAAAAGCTTGGAAAACACACTCCACATATGTGATGTAGCGCTCAGAGGGATCAGTTAATAAGTCCTTCAGTAAGCGTGGTATGAGAACAGTTGCTCCAATTACATCACTCACTGGCAAGTGACAGAAAAGAATGTGCATAGGCTGGTGTAAACTTTTTTCTGCTGAGATCTGAATTAAAATCCCAATGTTAGACACCATTGCAAAGACATAAACAATCAATAGAAAAATGAAGGTCAGCTGGCTGGACTGATGTGTAATTTGCAGCCCCTCCACTAAAAGTACACTGTATCTGAATGTCAGGTTGTCCATTTGTAACCTAAACTAAACAAAGAGAAAGTGGTTATATTAACAGCATATTCAAAAGAATTTGATCTTGTTTTGTCTTTAACACTAGCCTGCAGATCCCCAGAAATACTATAATTGTTTAGAGTTTGATATTATGAAAGTTTGATAATATAAATAAATATCTGTAATACCTACCAGGGATTTTTTATATAGATTATAAATGTAATTATTGCACCCTCTCCTACTCACTGTGGCTTACTTATCAGATATGATATGCTATTCTCTGAATAGTGTTTAGTGTGTTTGCACATTTATATGTCTGTCACAACAACTGCATTCTTGCCGTCATACCTCGTCATACCAATAATCTTATAGTTTACAGTCGTTTCTGTGATTGGTGCACTTCTGACCAGCTTTGTTTGCTGCGAACAAGGTTGGATCATTGTTCTTCGAGACCCCTGGGTACACTGAGCTCTGTTTCCACCACCAGTAGGTGCCCTGTTTTAAGCAACCAGGATCATTGTTCTAGTAGTAGTTTTGCAGAAATTGATCACAATTAAAATGATTTATCATGCAGCCCTGTCTAAACAAAACCAACACTGAACTGACTTAGCTAAATACAAATTCTGTATTGTCTTTTAGAGCTGCTTTGTAGCAGCATCTGAACTGTCTCCACAGTTGAGTCCATAGTTCCATAATCATGGTTCGATACATTTTCGATACAGCAAAAAAAAAAAAAGAAATGTCAGAGAAATGTCCTTGAGTTTTACACATTTTTTATTTATTAAAACGAATATCATAAAGTATGCATCTCAGATCAGCGGCAAGAGTCAGATTTAATTTATCACATGAGAAGAGTGTTTCGAGCTGACCAGTGAGGTAAGAAAAACAAGTAGTTGCTGAAATATTTCATTAAAAAAAATATTTTAGGGCCCTATCATACACCCGGCGCAATGTGGCGCAAGGCGCAGTGCAAGTGTGTTTGCTAGTTTAAGTCCAACGCAGTTCGCATTTTCCCGTCCAGCGCCGCGTCGTTTAATTAGCAAATGCATTTGCGCCTATTTGTGCGCCCATGGGTATGCTGGTCTAAAAAAGAGGTGTGTTCGGGCGCATTGTTGGCACGTTGCTGTTTTGAGGAACTGAACACAGACTGCGCCATAGACCAACTCAAACCTGGTCTAAAGTCTGAAGTCAATGGCGCAATAATTTTTTTTTTTGTTATTTAAAGAGCGCATTGGTAGATCATGCGCCTCTGGACAGGTCCACAACGCACGTTCACTTTCCTTATTACACACAGGGATGCGCATCACACAAACATGCCAAATATTAAAAACAAAAGGATTACAGTGTAAAACAATATTATTGTGTAGGCTACATAAATATAAAAATGTAATGATGGATAGCCACTGCCTGCGTGTAGTAGAATTAGGCTACCTATTTGCAGTTCAGCCTATACTTATAATGATGAATGAAACTAGCTAACTAATTGAACAATCGTGCCAATACACACACATATATATTAACTGACTCCTCGCACGGAGCTATTTGAAAGCCTGCATCCAACGCAGACGAATGAAATATTGACTGGCCACTTAACAGGTAATTTCAGCAAAACATCACTCGTTGAACTCCTCAGTTTAATCAGTGTATTTAATAAGTCAGTGTATTTTATAATGTTACGTATTTTCGAATTGTTCAGCCAAATGGAGTACCTGCTCGGCCAAAGTATTGAAAGACGGAGGAGGCATAGGATCTACCGGCCGATGTCCATATAACAGTACAACAGTACTACCCATTCTCTCAAGAAAAAAACTCGTAATCTTGAGTGCAAATGGAGAAAAACTAGCTTGGAAGTTTTTAGAATTGCGTGGAAAAACAGTATGTCCAGCTATAGACAGACTCTAAAAGCTGCCAGGGCTGAGCATATCTGCAAACTCATAGAAAATAACCAAATCAATCCATGTTTTTTATTTAACACAGTGGCTAGATTAACAAATAATGAGACGCCACCCGACCTAAATATTCCTTTGCAGTTTAATAGTAATTTTTTTCACTGATAAAATAGATAACATCAGAAATACAATAACCAATGTAGATTCTACAGCACCCAAAGAAAAACTGCAGTGCTTTACCACTATAGGACAGGAAGAGCTAAATAAACTTATCACTACTGTAGCGTGGCCACATTCATTTTAAAGTTTTTCTTTTTGTTCTGGCGCCAGACAGTTAAACTAACTGTCAGAAAAAACAAGCGTAAATAAGCTGAAATGAATGACTCTGCAAAAAAAAAATGTTCAAAAGTCAATTGAATTGTTATTCTTTCAGTTCATTTGTGCATTCAAAATACAAAAAAACAATCCTTTCGGCATTCATAGAAAATGCACATACAAAACTCTTTAGGTCACAAAATATAACAAAAAAGAATCAAATAAACCAATAAAATAAAAATAATAATAACCCAAACACAGTTTAGGCTAGGACTGATAGTTTTGACGTTAGTAGCAAGGATGCAAGATCGTCTGTAAGCTCTAAGAGCATGGAAATGGTAGTAATGTGGACTGATCTCTTCTAATTTTGAGGGACTCAAAGGAGGTTTTGGTGTGCCATGATAGTTTGGCAAAAAAGTAGAGTCAAAAGGGAGTAGAAACAAAACTCCAAACCCGTTTGGCGTGCTGATAAATTCTGTACTCTGTCTCGATCGCTTCAACTCACTCCTCCTCGTCCGATACAGTGTCAGGCCGATGGTTTCTTGTACAGCAGAGTTCAATGTAAATCTAAATTCTGGAAGATAGAGGTCCCATTTTTTGTGGTTCTCTTCAACATAAGATGCCATCATACATTTCAAAGTTCGATTTACCCGTTCTGTCATATTAGTCTGGGGGTGATACGCACTGGTGAGTTTTGGAGTGACTGTCCATTGTTCACAGAGTTCTTGAAATACAGCTGAAATGAACTGAGAACCTCGATCTGAGAGGATGAAGGTGGGTACTCCCCATCGTGTAAACATTTCTGTCCTGAGAATACGTGCAATGGTTGGAGACATTGCAGCTCGTAGGGGAAAGATCTCTACCCATCGGGTATGATAACCTACAGTCACTAGCACATACTCATTCTGTAGAGAACTGCGAGGGAAAGAACCCATAATATCAACTCCTAACATCTCATTAGGGTTGTTAACTACGTTTTGTTGCATTTTTCCCACAGGCTTTTTGTTGTCGTGTTTCAGGACCTGACATTTTTCACAACTTTTGATTAGCTTCTTCACCTCCGACCACATCCCCGGCCAGAATGCAACAGCATGAAGTCTTCTGTAGGTTTTAAAAATTCCCAGATGACCACTGAGAGGATCCTTGTGGTAAGCTTGGAATACTTGGAAGGTAAGTGAGGATGGAATGTATATGCGGTAATGATATTGTTGATCAGCCCCCTGTATCTTTCTGTACAATTCATCTTCCAAGACTGTATATTTCTCCCCAACTTTTTTGTCTCCCTCTGCTACTGCTTTAAACAATTTCTCAATTTCAGGATCTTTGTGTTGTTCTTCCCAAATTAGGTCAGCAGTGAAGGGAAGGTCAACCTTCTCTTTTTGTGAAGAGAATAGGACACACCCAGTGGTGGCAGGAATCCGGGAGAGAGCGTCAGGAACAACATTGAGCTTACCCTTACGGTACTCTACTACGAAATCAAATTTTTGTAACCTTAGGGCCCATCTTAACAGACGATTTGTGGTTTGGGGGGAAGTTAAGACCCACTGCAAGGCGGAATGATCTGTGATCACAGTGAATAATTTCTGTTCCTAATAATGTTGCCACTTTTCTAAGGCCCACACAACAGCGAGAGATTCTTTTTCCGTAGCAGAATAGTTTATTTCTGATTTAGTTAAGGTTCTGCTAGCATATGCTATTACTTGTTCGGAATCAGGCCCCGTTTTCTGTGCAAGAACAGCTCCAAGACCGGTTTCGCTCGCATCCGTATAGACGATAATTGGAAGGCTTTGACTGGGATGGCCAAGGACTGGGTGTGAGGTCAGGCATGCTTTAAGATGATCAAAAGCCTGCTGACATTCAGAGGACCAAATGAAAGGATGCCCCTTCTTCTTCAAGTCATTCTACAATCTTAGAGTAGCCTGGAACGAACCGATGGTACCATGCAGGTAAACCAAGAAATAATTTGTACCTCTTTGAGGTTTTTGGGGACTGGATAAGAATGAATGCTCTGTACCTTTGCAGGATCTGCTGAGATACCTTTGATGCTCACAATGTGTCCCAAAAACTTAATTTCCTCCATGCAGAACTTGCTTTTTTTCATGTTGATTGTCAGATTTGCTTGATGTAATTTTTTAAACACCTTTTGGATGTCTAAGAAATGTTGGGACACAGAAGAGGAGTAGATGATAATGTCATCCAAGTAAACTAGACAACAGTGACCACGCAAGGTTCCCAAGACCAACTCCATTAACCTTTGGAGGGTAGCTGGAACATTTTTTAACCCGAAAGGCATCACATTAAAGTGATAGAGGCCAAATGGGGTTATGAAGGCAGTCTTAAACTTGCTCTCTGGGGCCATTTCTACTTGCCAATACCCACTGTTTAAGTCAATTATTGTAAAAATGACTGAACCAGTGAGGGACTCTAGAATTTCTGCAATTGAAGGAAGAGGGTAAGCATCATTTTCAGTAAATGAGTTAAGCTTCATGTAGTCCACCATGTCCACCATCTTTTTTAGGAACCAGCACTACAGGAGAAGACCAACCAGAATGAGATGTTTCAATAATACCTGAGGATAACATCTCTTCAAGCTGTTCCTTGATTATGGCCTGTTTAGTCGGAGACATCCGATAAGGTTTTTGTTTTATGGGGACAGTGGCTGTAGAGTATATTTGATGTTGAAGTACTTTTGTTCTGCCAGTTGTGTGGGTACATACCTCAGAGTTTGATTGCAGAAGTTCCCGCAGCTGTGGTTTTACAGATTCAGGTAACTGGGCAGAGGAAACAGCCTGATCTATATAATCTTGCACATTTAGATGAACCACTTCCAAAGAGCACCTTGGCGGTGGAATAGAGCTGATGAGACCAAGTTGATGTGTTTGTTCATATCTTTTGTTGTTCTTACTTCCAGATCCTTTCCCTCCAAACACCCAGGCATTACCAGGTTGGAAGGGATAGACAACAGAAGGTGCGTTTTGAAAGTCAAGACCTAAGACGATTCCATATGCAAGGCTTTTGGCTGGAAGTACAGCTGCAGAGATCTTAAAAACATGTCCATGTAGATCAATCTCTAAAGCAGTCCAACCAAGGGGTGACTCTGATTCCCCATTAGCTAAGTACAAAAGTCCACGGTTCCAAGGCATAAGACCTTCTTTTGAACCATTCAATTCAGCCCAGAGATCTTCATGTAGTAAAGTATAGCTGGCTCCCGTATCAAGAATAGCCTTCCCATACCAAGACTTGATATGTATGGGCACAAGAAGTTGTGGTGGAGCAGCAGCGATTGAATCAAAAGGAAAAGTATGTGCAGTTACTGAAGTCTCTTTCTTATGAGACTGCCTGGAGGTTACCGCTGATGCAGAGGATTTACCTGCCTGTAAACTGGGTTTTGAATTTTCAGGTCTTTGTTTATTGCTCTTATTGCCAAATTGAGAGGAGGGAGAAGTATACTGAGGGCATGAACCAGGAGAATGCAACTCTTTGCAGCGCCAACACAAAGGTGTTTTTTCACCAGGTTGACTTCCAGGGTATGTTCCCTTTTGCATTGAAGTTACTTTTCTCACATGAAGGTTACGTTCATACTCAAGTTGCTGATCATGGTCTTTCTCCAATTGATGGCCAAGACGAACAAGCTCATCCACATCATTTACTCTCCCACGGAGCTGACTGGCAAGATAAGGTTTTATGTGTTTTACAATTAACTTCACAATGTCTAACTCAGTGAGATCAGGATTCCATCTTGTGCAGAGAGCCCTGTATGAATATGCAAAATCTCTGATGGGTTCATTTTCTCCCTGTTTTTTAGTTCGAACACGTTCAGCAAGTTCGTCCTCATAATCTTCAGCCAGAAATGCTGACACGAAAGAGGCCTTGAATTCTTCCCAAGATGTTACCTTGGTGCGAGATATTTGTTTAATCATAAATCCAAGCTCAGAGACAATAGAAACTTTGGCTTTGTCCATTTCACTTGAAATCACAACTTTATTGGCCTTCATGATGGCATCTATTTCATGGTCAAACTTGTCTTTACTAGATGATACTACTGTATGAAGATTTCGAAGACTTTGTTCAGTTTGTTTGGTGAGTTTATTCAATTTGGATTCAAGATGAAATCGACTACGTTGTACTTGTTTTGTCAATTCATTGAACACTTTATCCTGTTTCTGTTGCAGTTTGTCTAAATGGTCATGAGCTTGATCAGTAAGCCGACCCAATTCCCTTCCAGGAGTAGGAAGCATAAATGGAAGTTCACACTGAGCAGAATCAGTAGAAGCACCTTCACGTATAGAGAGCACCACAGGAGGTTCATTTTGGTCTTGCCTACCTGGTTTTGCTGATTCAGGGGTTACAAGATCCATTTCTAGAGACTGCTGAGAGAAATTGTCTGACTGGTTTAGGGGTAAACTTTGTGACTGATTATGCGTTTGGGACACATGACTTATTGTATGGGAAGGGGGCAAGGTGGGCACATATTTAGGAGTATAAATGTCAGGGGGAAAATGTTCCATGTCTAATGAGGATGAGGAGGCCTCCAGGGGATGTATAGGGGTAAACATGGCCAGGGGGAGAGAGAAAGAGAGAGAGAATTTTTTTTTTATATATATATAATACTAATAAAGAAAAAAAATGCAATACAAAGCAGCAATTTCGTACAGACACTATTAAGCATTCAATGTAATACACACCCACTTAACATCAGCCAGCATGTATGCAAATGTGTACAAAGGAATTATTTACAAGATTTTTTTTTTCCAATGTCACTTCAGTTCTAGTGTTCATCAAATAATTCAATCGAAATCTAGACAGTTCAATCGTTCAATCCCAAGTCACGTTCAAAGTTCAAGTCACGAAAAGTCCAGGTTCACAAAAATGAAAGTTCAAGTCCCTGTTCGGGCGCCACTCTGTAGCGTGGCCACATTCATTTTAAAGTTTTTCTTTTTGTTCGGGCGCCAGACAGTTAAACTGTCAGAAAAAACAAGCGTAAATAAGCTGAAATGAATGACTCTGTTCAAAAGTCAATTGAATTGTTATTCTTTCAGTTCATTCGTGCATTCAAAATACAAAAAAACAACCCTTTCGGCATTCATAGAAAATGCACGTACAAAACTCTTTAGGTCACAAAATATAACAAAAAAGAATCAAATAAACCAATAAAATAAAAAATAATAATAACCCAAACACAGTTTAGGCTAGGACTGATAGTTTTGACGTTAGTAGCAAGGACGCAAGATCGTCGGTAAGCTCTAAGAGCATGGAAATGGTAGTAATGCGGACTGATCTCTTCTAATTTTGAGGGACTCAAAGGAGGTTTTGGTGTGCCATGATAGTTTGGCCAAAAGTAGAGTCAAAAGGGAGTAGAAACAAAACTCCAAACCCGTCTCGATCGCTTCAACTCACTCCTCCTCGTTCGATACATCCAATAGACACAACGGTCCTCCCGATGAATGCAAAGACTGCAGCTCAAACGACAACAGGTACACTCCAACGAAATCCAATGTTCATGCAAACGCACACGTACAACAACTCACTTCCGCTATTTTCACCTGGCTCTCACTTCCGCGTCTTGACTCCTTCCTGCTCTCTACGTGTTCTTTTGTCTTCTTTTCCAGACCACACCCTTTTCATCACTTATCAATTATGATTTCGTTAAGATAAATAAAGATAGATTATTTTCATAACAAATTGGTTTTAAAATTTGTTATGCATTTTGTTTATTCGTTAGAAGTGATACAGGAACGCTGAAGCATTAAAGTGTAAAGATCAGTTACACTACGTCTAAACCTACAACATGCCTATTAGATCCTGTACCAAAAGAACCGCTCCTCAATATTATTAACTCATCATTATCTTTAGGTCATGTCCCGAAATCATTCAAGTTAGCGGTTATTAAGCCTCTTATTAAGAAAACACAACCAGACCTTAATGAACTAGGAAATTACAGACCAATTTCTAATCTTCCGTTTATGTCTAAATTTTTAGAAAAAGGTGTATCTGCTCAATTATGCTGCTTTTTGCAAAAAAAAAATGATATCTATGAAGAATTTCAATCAGGTTTCAGGCCCCATCATAGTACAGAAACTGCACTTGTTAAAATCACTAATGACTTGCTTCTTGCATCAGACCAAGGCTGCATCTCATTGCTAGTTTTACTTGACCTTAGTGCTGCATTCAACACTATAGATCATGACATACTAATAGATCGATTACAAAACTATGCAGGTATTCAAGGGCAGGCTTTAGGATGGTTTAGATCCTACCTGTCTAATCGCTACCACTTTTATTTAAACAGGGAGTCATCTCAATCATCTCACACCAGTAAAGTATGGAGTGCCACAAGGATATGTCCTAGGTCCTCTGCTTTTCCCAATATACATGTTGCCCCTTGGCAATATTATTAGGAAATATGGAATTAGTTTCCATTGTTATGCTGATGATACTCAACTATATATCTCAACAAGACCAGATGAAACTTCTAAATTATCAAAGTTAACAGAGTGTGTTAAAAATGTAAAAGATTGGATGACCAATAATTTTCTCCTATTAAATTCAGATAAGACAGAGATATTACTTATTGGACAAAAAAAAATAATACACAGAATCTCTTGGATTACAATTTGCAACTAGATTGATGTACTGCTGCTTCTTCTACAGTCAAAATTCTGGGTGTTGTATTAGACAGCAATTTGTCTTTTGAAAATCATATTTCCCATGTTACAGAAACAGCATTCTTCCATCTTAGAAACATTGCCAAGCTACAAAACATGTTACCTGTTTCTGATGCAGAAAAGTTAGTTTATGCATTTATGACCTCTAGACTGGACTATTGTAATGCACTGCTAGGTGGTTGTCCTGCATCTTCAATAAACAAGCTACAGTTAGTCCAAAATGCAGCTGCTAGAGTCCTTACCAGGTCAAGAAAATATAATCATATTATCCCAATTTTAAAGTCTCTGCAAACATCACAAAATATTACTTCTTACCTATAAGACCCTAAATGGTTCAGCTCCTGCGTACCTAACTAGTCTTCTACCACGCTACAATCCATCACGCTCCCTAAGGTCGCAAAACTCAGGACTCTTGGTAGTACCTAGAATAGCAAAGTCCACTAAAGGAGTTAGAGCTTTTCACATTTGGCTCACAAACTCTGGAATGGCCTTCCTGATAATGTTCGGGGTTCAGACACACTCTGTCTGTTTGAATCTAGATTAAAGACACATCTTTTTAGCCAAGCATTCACATAATGCATCTCATAATCTTTTACTGCAGTTATATCTGTGCAATTGCACATTATTAATCTTTAGCTTTAGTTGAACAAATCCTTTTGCTTGTTTTGAACAGCAGCTACGCTAATTATGTTCCTATTTGTTCTCTGTTTCTGCCACGGGATTGACATCAGTTTGGGATTGACCGAACAGTTCAATGCGAATATGTGTAACGTTACACCCCTAGTATATGTATTTATGTGTGACAATGTAGCAAGCAGGGAGAGAGCAGAGTCATGGATAAACTTGGATCTGTAGTATTTATTTACAAAGAACTCACAAATGTTGGATGCAAAGATACCAGATATCAACAGCAATAATAACAAACATTAGATACAAACGCAGGGCATTATATACTGCATATAGGGAAACTAACAACCAAAACAAGACACAGGGGTGAAGAACATAATATATTATCAGACACCATGAAAAATAACTAGGGAAAAATAAAAAAAAAAACAAGGCAACTAATAGGTGCAGCCTGGGGAACTGAGGTCCAAAATGGACCTGGGGGCTGGGAAGACAAAGGTGGAGCTGGATGGAATGACGATGATGGTTGATCCGAAGGGATGGAGAAAGCCAGTGGAGCCGAAGGAGTGGAGGAACATCCTCAGACATCCCTGACGCCAAGACCAACAAATTGGGATGGCATTGGCATGCGATATTTGCATCTGACTGCCATGCAGCATGAGTATAAACAGGCAGCAGGTGCAACACATATTCAGGTTTTTGCTGAGGAGCCAAGCTGGTGACATAGTCGCTGAGCTGGGGCGAAGGGACATGATGTCTCCATTCCCTCCTTCAGGGAACGAGGGTAACCAAGACAAGTAACCAAGACGTTAACCCTTTTAGTTGCTCACTTTCAATGTCACGTCAAGACCGACAATTGGGAATCCCTACCAGAGCGTCATGGATGCTGCCCCTTCCAATGCCCCGCTCAAGCCTCTGAACCTCTTATTAGAATATGGGACAGGGGCAAGAAGACCAGTCACTGCTGTTTCTGCCCTATCCATTCAATGAGACTTGGATAACACTGGAAAAATGTGCCCTCTCCAGCAAAAAAAAAAAAAGGAACACAGCAGAAGCCACATCTTCTCCAAGGGGGGTTCCAGGTAGCATTTACACATATGGATATTACCCCTTTAGGGCCTCTTTACATACGGAAGACTTTGAGGTGGTTCTGACCCCTTCTTTAAAGAAGAAAGAGTGGGACTGCTCAGGAAAAATACACAGGCTTAGAGCTATACTGCGGAAAAATACACATATGGGATCCCGTCAGTGTCGCTACATATGGACACCCGCCCCGCACTGGTGTTCAAGAATACACTGAGTGAAGGCCTGGCACCAGACGCTCTGCCACATCTGGCTTGCCAAGGGTGATGGAGAAACTCTCTGGAGCAAAATACCACAAACGGTGACACGGTACTGTGACAAAGTATGTGCTTGCCATGTAACTGCCCTTTCAGGCAGCCCAGAACAAGACGTACTGCTAGCAACTTGAGGCAATTGATGTGCCAATGCAGTTGAGGGCCTGTCCGAACCCCAGACACCGCCTGCCTGCCTGTTGTACGTGGGCATTAAAAATGTGTTTCTGCTTTAACATCTTGAATGGTAGGCTGTGAAGGACCCGGTTCAAAACACGCAGGTCCAGGATTGGTCTGAACCCACTGTTTTTCTTGGGTACAATGAAGTTGGGGCTGTAAAACCCCTTCATATCAGCTAGAGGGACTGGCTCTATTGTGTCCTTTGCCAGCAGGACTATGATCTCCACATGCAAGACATGAGCATCGGCCACCTTGGATGTGACCTAGATGGGCTGGGCGGCCTGCCTATGACCGGCTACTTGGCACTAGTTGGCTGAAACCAAGCCTTGTCAGCATCCCTCAGTCCACCAGGAATGTGATCTTCACATGCAAGACATGAGCATCAGCCACCTTCACCAAGGTGAACTGCATGCTCCTGTACTTGGGGGGATGGCAGGCAAACTGAACTACATAGCCGCATCAAGGACCCAGCTCGGTGGGCTCTGTTGCCTCTTGAAGCGTGATCTGAATGTTTGGTCAGACACAGCCATAGATGGCACTCCTGGACCACAAGTATGGACATGCTCAGTCGGTGTTAAACTGCTTGAATATGTTCAAGAGCAGGATGGCGGTCCCACTGAAACAGTTTCAGAGGCTCCTGGGGCATATGGCAGCTGCAGTCATACCACTGGGGCTGCTTCGTATGAGAGAGCTTTAACACTGGCTCCATGGCCGAGTCCAAAGGTGGGCGTGGCAGCGTGGCACTCATCAGGTCCAAGTTACACCAGCTAGCCGCCAAACCTTCACCCCATGGTCAGACCTTGCATTTCTCCAGGCAGGAGTGCCCCTAGAACAGGTCTTCAGGGATGCTGTAGTTTACACTGATATATTTACCACCTCCTGGGGGGCCACATATGACGGGCATGCAGTACAAGCATTTTCAGTCATCGAATCGTGCCTAGAGTTTGGGCCAGCTGACTCCCGGGTAACCCTGAGGCCCTGGCCCAGCTATGTGCCCTAGGTTCTTACTACTCCCTTCAGGGATCAGGTAGTGAACCTGCAAGTGCTGCCCCTGGAGGAGGTAGACCCAGCCCTAGCTTTGCTCTAATTTGTCTGTCCGACATGACATTCCCTCCTTCAGGTAACAAGGGTTACATTCTGAAGTCTTTTGAGGTGGAATGACCTGACCTGTGAAGACCTGGAGGGGCAGTCAAGGTGGAATAATATTCATCTACTGGGTTTGCTGGAGGGTTCTGAGGGCTTGCGTGCCACAAAACTTAACTTCTTTAGCAATTATTGGGACTCGCCCTTTCATTATCAAGGTCAGCAGTTTTCAATTCTGAAACCAAATTCTGCATTATGCATTGTGCAGTCATCGCCTCTTCTCTACAAAGAAAAGAAGCTCTCCATTTTCCCCAATTTCGCTCCATCAGTAGCCAAGAAACGGGCTTGCATTGCACTAGTGAAGAAAGAACTACACTTGTGTCAGAACATGAAATTTGTTCTTCGTTTTCTGACTACCTTGCAGATTTATCTGGAGGCAAAGTGCATAGGTTTGATGATCCCAATTTGACTTTAGACTTTAGACTTTGTCAAGAAAAACGATAAAAAAGGTTCTGTCATGACAACTTTGTAATAGTCATGATAATTAGTGAGACAAGATGGTGCCTGTGTTTGTGGCTAGCAGCTTGCTGCTCTCAGTTCTGTTCGCTTGGCTGTTTTTATGTGCCTTTTTATCCAAAAACTTTGTTGAATCTCTCACTTTCACCTATGATTGTCAGACTCTCTTAGATATGCGTGTATTGGATGTGAATCTGGCCATTTTCGCAGACCATACTCACGTATCTTTGCTATGGGGCGTCCCGATATTCCTCCGGCGACTACCTCTGGATATTGTTCCTCGAAAGCGTAGGAGAAGGTGTGGAAATCGTGGGGGTGTGATTGTTAACATCAAGATCTTCATGAGAACTGGTTGTTGGACCATATCCAACTCTCTACCGCGGCCACTGGATTTGGCGTCGGGCCATTTCACAGCGCTGAAGCGGCTAACCCTGGACACACGCTGGCTTAGGCCTATCGTGTCGGTCCCACTTGCCGCTCCTTCTCCTGCTTCTCCTGTCTGCTTCGATCAAGAGGAGTATCTCCTTCCTCAGATTATTATCCGGCCATGCTGGGAGGGCTCAAACACGGCTAACCTCTGTCCTGTGAGAAAGACATCTACACCGTGTGCTTCTTTTCGCTCCCCAGTTACACGCTGATTAATGCTCGTTCTCTGGTGAACAAGATTTTATTTTAAATGATTTTATAACTGTTAACGACTTGGACTTTCTGTTTGTCTCTGAGACCTTGGCAAAGGTAGGAGATCTCAGTGCTTTTTTCTGAACTTGTTCCCGCTAACTATCATTTCTATAATGCTCCGCGATCTTCAGGTCGTGGAGGTGGGCTGGCTATTAGGGGAAAGTGGGGTGATTGTGCCAGTTTTTACTCAAAGTGACTTTAAAGAGAGGCCATGACAGTAATGCCTTCAACTTAAGGATGTACATATATTTCAGGATGTGGTACATCCCTGAGAACAATAACTTTGGATCTGAAATAAATTGTTTCAGAAATATAGCTTTTGGGAAAAAAGTGGTCTCATGGCACAACTTGCCCCTGGTGTGGGGTAAGTTGTGCCTTTGTGGGGAATACGTTGGGGTAAATTGTGCCAGTGATTTCTGAAGTAAAACAGAACATTTTAATGTTATGAACTGTAATGCTACATGAAAGCAAGACAAATTCAATACAAAATTACTCATTTAAGGTTTATTTAGATGTTGTCAGCCTATTAAACGGTTGGAATAAGTCATATTTTGTAGTTACTGGGAAAACACAAAAAAACTTAAGTACACAATATATGATATTTGTGAATCATTTCATGCAAAAAGGCTTTGGCAATAGATGCTTGTTGACATACATAGAATGCTGTCTGTCAATTATCTAACATATAAGAATAAAGTGACTAGGCTAATTTCTAAACATCCTATTGTGACTTAGGCCACTTAAAAACTTAATAAAACTTATCTTTAATAACAGTGCAAACTCAAAACTGAAATCAGTGTTAGCTAAATTAAACAAATAGCAGGTAGGCCTAAGTCAAACACTGATGAGGCATGCCCATCTCCTCACTTCTCCAGATTATCCCCTGTGAGTATGTAGGCATGATTGGTTTTAGTTTAAAATTAAGAACATAGTTTAAGTGCTAAAATATAAGAGTACAATGTACAATTACAAATTAATAATATGTTGAAAATAATCATAAGTGGGGGTGAGTTGTGCCACTGGCACAACTTAAACCAGGCCCTTTGGCACAAATCACCCCAGACCCACAAGTTTGAAAAACTAGCATGATCCATCAGTTAAGACCTAACATCATGCTAACTGTATAGACTCATTGTGTAGCCTGCTAAAGCACTAAAACATGTGTGAAATGTTTTCAAACCTGTCTATAATTGTTCAGACACTACAATCAAAAAACCCTAATCATAGAAATTTTACTTTGAAGGGAAAAAATTGTTTTTTGAGCTAAAATGTGTTACCTCTCATGCCATGTGTCTCTCTTATTTGAAGGATGAGTAAAATGGATGGCTTTTCAAAATTATGTGGTGATATGACCAATTTCTTCTATGGTTTTCCAGAAACAAGGGGTGGAACTACTTCCCCCCTGGCACAAATCACCCCACTCTCCGCTATAGCTAAAAACGTTTTTAAACTCTATTGCCGACTGCTGTCCTCTGTCTCCTTTACAAGTTTTGAATCCCAGGTATTACTTTTAAATTGGTCTGAAACTGGTCTTAGCTTTAATTTATCGACCACTTCATCTGTACAAAGACTTCATATTGGAGTTTTCTGGATTTGTTGGAGACTTAATCACGAACCACGTTCGCATCCTTTTTCTAGGTGATTTCAGTGTCCATGTTTGCTGTCCTTCAAAGCAATTAACTCTTGAATTTTTAAATATTATTGACTCTTTTAAACTACTGCAGTGGGTTAAACACCCTACACATGCTCATTGACACACATTGGACCTTATTCTGTCTCATGGTATATCTATAATGGATGTTAATATTATTGACTCTGTTATCTCTGATCACTTTCCGGTTCTATGTAAACTGTCTCTTCCACTTCCTGGTCTTCCTGCCTCTGAGAATATCAATGCTCGCAAATATTCGTCTAATTTCTGCGATGATTTTTCCAAGCTAAGACCTACCCTCTTCTATCTCTTGAGTCTATTTGCTCTGATCTTGATGTTGATAGTCATTTTAATGTTCATAATAACACCTGGAAGGAGATCTTAGATCACACAGCTCCATTTAAGCTCTTTAAACCAAAATTTACTTCAAAGGCGGAGCCATGGATTGACCATAACATTCATTCACTGAGGCAGTCATGTAGAAAAGCAGAAAGAAAATGGAAAAAAGACAAATTACACATCTCATATGAGATCTTAAAAAACTGTTTATCAATTTATCAAAATGCTGTTAAAAATGCTAAAAGTTCCAATATTTCTAAATTGATTGAGAAACATCATCATACTCCAAAAGCTCTTAAACTTTTGTTCTCCGTTTTGTTAAACTCCGTTCTAAATCCTTCTGTAAATTCTCCTTTCCTCTCTTCCCTGGCAATCTGTGAGGAATTCTCTAGTTATTTTGGAAACAAAATTTCTAGTTTAAGGCCCCTATTTCAGGTTGCCGAACCTGAAATACAGACAGAGAGGATTTCTCCAGCTCTGTGGACTTCTTTCAATTCTGTCTCTATACATACTATAAAGGAAATAATGATTAAACTCAAACCTTCCTCTAGCTCACAGGATACTATTCATCCCCAGTTTATGCGCCAACTGTCTGAAACAGTCGGCCCTGGGTTGGTATCATTAGTTAACAAATCTCTGCTGGTAGGAGTTGTTCCTTCGAATTTAAAAATTTCTTCTGTTACACCTGTCCTTAAAAAAAACCCTCTCTTGATTCATCTATTTATTCAAATTTTCACCCGATTTCCATATTACCATTTATTTCCAAATTATTGAAAAAATTTGTGTGTATAAAGCTCCAAAATTTCCTTATTGATAATAAGATTCTTGAGCGGTTCCAGTCGGGGTTCAAAGCACTGCATAGCACTGAAACCGCTCTTACAAGAGTTTTTAATGATATATACATGGCTACAGATTTTGGAGATTCCGTCATTTTAATAATGTTAGATATATCCATGGCTTTCGATACTGTTGACCACGCAATTCTTATTTCTCGACTGGAAAGCTGCGTTGGGTTATGTGGAGCTGTTCTAAATTGGTTCAAATCTTTCCTAATTAATAGCCATTTTTCAGTAAAAATAGGACGTTTTTCATCTTCTTTACGTAATCTTTGCTGCGGTGTGCCTCAAGGTTCTGTCTTTGCTCCTGTCGTTTCTCTCTCTACCTTCTTCCACTGGGTTCCATCTGTGTTGTGTCTTAAGTAATTCCTTATGCTGCCACTAGAGATAGTGAGTAGGGGGCAGAACTAAGTTAAAAAAAAAGGGTAAGACAGAAGAAGAAGGATGGAGTGTTTGTGAAGTTGCTGTTTAGAATAAATGCAACGTTTTGGAATAGAGATACAGTGTCGTGCTTCTTACGAGAGATCTAACAACATGCAAATTTATATGCCTGTGTCCAAGAAAAACAGGATTGCTCTTGACAACCTAACAGCCTGTCTGGAGGATGTGAAAACTTGGCTTGCCAAGAACTCTCTTTTCTTGAACTCAGACAAAACAGAGGTCATTATTTTTAACCCCTCACAATCTAGCCACTTAATCATCTGGACCTTGGTTCACTTAATCAATTTGTCGCTCCTCAGATTCGGAATCTAGGTGTGTTGGTAGATGGCTGTCTTTTATTTGACAAGCAGATTAGTGCTGTCATTGGGTCAAGCTTTTTTTCTCTCCGTTCGCTGTCTAAAATTAAATTGTGTCTCCCATATCGTTCTTTAGAGACTGCTATTCATGCTCTCATCACTTCTCGGTTGGATTATTGCAACTCACTCTACTTTGGTATACCTAAGTCTCAAATAGCACGCTTGCAGGTTGTGCAAAATGCGGCAGCCAGATTCCTGAAGAGAAAGAGGAAATTCGATCATGCCTCTCCCCTTCTGAGATCTCTACATTGGCTTCCTATTCATTTTAGGACTGATTTTAAAATGTTACTTCTTGTTTATAAATCTTTGAATGCGTTAGCTCCTTCTTATTTATCAGAGCTACTCCATCCTTACTCTCCTACCAGAGGCCTGAGATCTAAAGATAAACTCCTCCTTCAAATACCAAAAACCCGGTTAAAATCGAGGGGAGATCGAGCATTTGAAGTTGCTGGGCCTACACTGTGGAACAAGTTACCATTATCTATTAGATCAGCTTCTACTTTGTCTGAGTTCAAGCCGTGTCTTAAAACCCATCTTTTTTCTACTGCTTTTAGTCTGCGAGTGTGGGCTGTCTGTATTTTTTTATTTTTTTATTTATTTTTTGTGAAACAGTTTTTATAGATTGTCATATTTTGCTGTTATTAATTGTAGTTTTTATCCTTAGTTCCATTTCTTTTCTTCTTACATATTCTTATATGTAAAAATGTTACATATAAATGTGCTTGAAAAATAAATTGACTTGAACTTGAACTCTCGGAGTGATAATGTACATGACAATGCCCTAGATGATGAGTGAGGCGGAGTCAAAGGCCTGACCTGACACATGGACATAGACAAACAGGCACACACATACACAAGCATCTATTCCCACCCTCATGCACGCAAACAAAAATTCACACACTCACCCCACATGTAGACACACACACACAAAAAAAAAAAAAAATGGACACTGTACCCACACTCACACTCCCCATTTGTACTCTATACTCCAGGGACCAGGCACCACTACCCCCAGAAGGGCAGTCAGCGCCAGACCCCGGAGCTGAATCCCCTTCACTCCGGTGTGGAGACAGGAAGGCCACCCCCCACCCCATCATTCAGTCAACTCCCAGACTACCGAAGACAATAGACACTCAGGTTAAACCAGTCCTCCGCCCCTATTGGGTCCCCCCATCCATGCAGAGTGAATACTGACAGATGGTAACGACGTCCCCACCAGCTAAAGACGCCCCCGACCCCATCGGAGGCCCCCGCACCAGGGCCGGGCCCAAGTACATGCATCCACCCACACTCCCGGTGGCACACCCACCAGGACCCAAGCCCCCCAGGGCCAGCCGGAATCCCAGCCCGGAGGCAGAGCGCCCCCAGAACCCCGGACCTACCCCGGAGCAACACAGCCGCCAAGCCTGCAACCTACGTCCGCCGACACAGGCCTCCCCAGCAGCGTCGCGTGCAGACGCCAGAAAAAACAACACCCAAGAGCCACCAGTACCCCATCCAGGCCAGGACCGCAGCCCCAGCGCCGAATCCCCCAATAACCCCACCCCCTAGGGAACCCCCAGACGCCCCAAGCCCATTTGGCCCCCCATGCCAACAACAAAAATCAAAGCCGGAGAGAATCAGGACCCCCCACCCACACTAGGTGATGGAGCTGATCAAAGGAGCCCAGAGAGAATGATCTAATGTGGCAGCAGAAGCTGTGTCAAGATTAATATAGTCCAACAAGCGATCTCTGTATTCGTTGATATTAAGATTATTTTTATTTTTCCAGTTCATGAGGACCGTCTTCTTGGCAATGCATAAGGCGGTGAAAGCCATGAGGATTGTGTTACCTTCTGTAGTGATACCATCAAGGTCACCCAACAGGCAGACTGAGGCTGGAATGAAACATTTAAGACACTTTGTTAAGTCTTCACAAATCCCATACCAGAACCTCTGAACAGGTGGACAGAAGCGTGAGATATAATTGTCAGGTGTATTGTCTTGACAGTGTGAGCAGTTGTTAGAATCTGTAAAACCCATCCTGAACATCCGATGACCTGTGTAGTGTACTCTATGCAGGATTTTGTATTGTATTAATTGTAGGATTCCTAAGCAGTTCAAAGGTTTTTGAACATATCTGAGACCAGAAATTATGGTCCCAGCTGACTGATAGATCTGCCTCCCATTTTGCAATAGGAAGCGATACTGATTAATCTATTTTAGAAAGTGTCCTGTATATTTTAGACACTAATTTGGGGGTTTTGAGATTAAGAAAATCTGCCACACTTGGTGGTATTTGTAATTTAATATGATTAGGCTTGAATTTCTTTTTTACTATAGATTTAGTTTGTTGATATTCTAAAAATCTGTTCTTATTAATCCCATATTGTTTAACTAATATGTCAAAGGGAATAAAGTCTGTCCCTTCGAATATATATCCCAGATATTTAATACCTTTTCTACTCCAGTCTGTGAAGTTTATCACATTATTGTTTATTAATATGTCAGGGTTGTTACAGATGGGAGTACGTTTGCATGGGATTAGTGAAGACTCAGTCATTTTTAGAAACTCCCACCATGCTGTCAGAGAAGAGCTGATAGCTTTTGAAGCATACGTGTCGTTTGATGATCGAGCTAATGAATAGCAGATCCCAAATTTCTATATTATTGCATAATGCCTGTTCTACATCTAGCCAAAGTTCATCGAAGAGGGTATGTTTTAACCACCCTAAAATGTGTTGAAGCCTGTTGGCTAAGAAATAGTGGTGAAAGTTAGGAAGATCTAGTCCTCCTTTATCTTAGGTCTTTTGCAACGTTTTTAAGATAATACGCGGTGGTTTACCTTTCCAAAGGAATTTAGAGATGGAGGAGTCCAGAGACCTAAACCAGTCAGGTGATGGTTTGCTCAGGATCATTGCAAATAGATGGCAAAACCTTCATTTTTATTGAGGCAACTCTTCCCATGAGTGATATGGGTAGAGACTTCCATCTAGCTAGATCTTCTTCTACCGTCTTTAAAAGTGGGATATGATTTAATTTAATTAAATCTGCCAGCCTAGGTGAAACATTAATACCTAAATATTTGTGCATTTAATGCCTTTAATCACTGTAGCCTGTCTAATTGCTGCTGCTAGTGGTTCAATAAAAATTGCAAACAGTGAAGGAGAGAGGGGGCATCCTTGCCTGGTGCTCCTCTTAAGACAGAAGCTGGAGGATGTTTGGTCATTTGTCCTGACACATGCTGTTGGAGAGTTATATAATATTTTTAACCAGTTTATGAAAGAGTTTCCAAAACCGAATTTGTGTAAAGCTGCAAATAGAAAGTTCCAGTTAACCCTATCAAAAGCTTTTTCTGCATCTAGAGACAATATTGTAATTTGAAGGTTTTTATTGCATGAATCTTTTATCAAATTAATTAATCTACTTGTATTTGTTGCGGAATGCCTCCCTTTTATGAAACCAGTTTGGTCGGGATGAATTATGAGAGGGGTTATCTTCTCTATTCTTTTTGAGAGAGCTTTGCAGATTATTTTAATGTCCACATTAATAAGGGATATTGGACGATAGCTAGTAGGCGATACAGGATCTGTGGTGAATATAAAGATTTGTAAAAGTCCCTGAAGGTATTGTTTATTCTTTCAGGGTCATATACTATGTCCCCAGTTAAGTCTTTAACAGCACATATAGTTGTTTTTTCTTTATTTATTTTTAACTGGTTAGCTAGGAATTGACCTGATTTGTTACCATGTTCAAATTCTTGCCAGCGAAGTCTTTGTGCTAAGAATTTAGTTATTAGTAATTAGTAATTTTATTATTAATAATTTCATTTAATTCTAGTTTTGCTTTACGTATTTTGTGCAGCATTCCCTGTTCCTGGGAGGATACATAGGCTTCTTCTAAGGATTTGATGGTTTCTTCTAGTTCCTGAATACATTTAATCTCTCTTTTCTTTTTATGTGATGAGAATGAGATTATTCTACCTCTCATCACAGCTTTGCCCGCTTCCCAGAGAACAGATGCTGATGTTGTAGGCAGGTCATTGTATTCTAAATATAAAGCCCATTCTTTCTTGAAATATTTAATAAAATCTTCATCTTTAAGTAGTGATGTATTAAATCTCCAGTTTTTACTTGGCGGGGTGGCCTTCTTATTTATTAAAGTTAAAGATATAGGAGCATGATCGCTGACAGCTATAGGGTGTATCTCTGTGTCTGAAATGTCACTCAGCAGTGAGCTGCTGACTAAGAAATAATCCAGACGAGAGTAAGAGTGATGGACTTGTGAGAAGAAAGTATATTCCCTACGGTTGGGGTGCACAGAACGCCATGCATCGCAAAGTCCATAGTCGCTCATGTACTGTTTGACTATATTTGTGGAGTTCCAATTGCGCTGAGTTCCAGCTGTACTGAGCCTGTCCATTTCTTTATTTAGTCCAAAGTTGAGGTCTCCCCCAAGAACAAGTGCGCAATCTAGGTGTTCAGAGAGTGCGGTAAAAAAAACATGAAAAAAAGAGGGATCATCAACATTTGGACCATATATACTGACAATACATAACGTTTTGTTAAATATAGATAATTTTATGATTAGAAATCTACCTTCTGGATCTATAACTGTATTAAGTACTGTGAAATTAATATTTTTATGTATTAAAATTGCTACCCCCCTTTGCCTAGAGTTATAGCAGGCTGAGAACACATTAGGAAACTCAGTTGTTTTAAATTCATCTATAGCTGTGGCAGGTCTATGAGTCTCTTGTAGTAAAACAACAAAGTCTGTTCCTTTCAGCTCCTTGCCGCGACTCTTCACCTGCTCCTTCTGTTTGAAGTATCCGAATTTGGCCACAATAGGACGCGGCCTCGGGGCTCCAGGTTTCTTCGCTCCCAGCCGATGGACTCTTTCGAGGCAGATGTTTTCTACGGTGTCTTCCGGAAGCTTCAGGTATGTCTTGATAAAGGTTTTAACCGTAGCTTCTGCGTCCTCCTCGGCAGATTCCGGAATGCCTGAAAACACCAGGTTATCTCTCATGCTACGGGCCTGGAGATCGATGACAGTCTCTTTTATTTTTTTATTTTCTTCACTTAGATGGGTCACATTCTCAGTTAGAGACTTGACCGAGTCCCGTAGTGATGCGTTTTCAGCAGCGAGTGTTTCCACCTGTTGCTGGCTGAATTCCAGTGATTCCCTGAGGGATTTGAATTCACGGTGCATGATCTCGACCAGGGTCAACCTTGCGTCGAAGCTGGACAACCGCTTGTTGATTGAATCCAGGATGTCGGTAAAGCTTTTACCTGTCGGCGATGTTGTTTCAGGCGAGTCTGCCGGGCGACTTCTTTTGGAAGACGGCGTCTCGCTTTTGGCTGGAGAACATGCAATTTGGTTCTTCTTCATGACTATAACGTCAAAGCACCAGTTGATGTATTCCTGGAGAGCTCCCAAATTGTCCTCGCTGTTCTCGCTGTTCATTCAGTTTTGCCGCCAAGTCTCCGGCGTCTGACGTCACCTACAGCATTTCCGCTTCTGAGTGTCCGAGTACATGACAATGTTAATGTATTTGGTCTTGGCGGAATAGATCTGCTACGCTGCTGCAGCGACGGCAGGCAAGTATCAAGACTTGTTACTGCCAATACTTCCACAACATCCTGCTGTAAGCATGTAAGAAATACTGCTGCTGCATAACATATGAATAACCCCCATAGCATACATGAATCTCCTCATAGCAGATCTATACAGGTGGAGCTGGGGAAGGTGGAGAGTTTCTGAAGCATGCTGCAAACTGCTACATCTAACAGTAGTCATATATTTGAAAGTTAAACAGTGAGCTCATTGGCTACTGATACAAGAGAGAACCAATCGGCCGTGCCATGTGAGTATGATGTCATGTTGTCAGATTGAGTTAGACCCATCGGACTGCATTCTAGAGTTTCATGCCAGAACTCTGTATGTTAATGTATTTGGTTTTGGCAGAACAGATCTGCTAGGCTGCTGCTGCTGCTGCTGCAAATACAGAGACATGCTACTGCTAATACATCCACAACATACTGCTGTAAGCATGTAAGAAATACTGCTGCTGCACATATAACATATGAATAGAAGTGCCGGTATTGCCATATATCAAGATAATGAATATGCACTGTATTGTTATTGTGAGCATTTAAAAATACAGAAAATAATTATTTATTAAAAGTTATTCCGAATTTTGAATGCATTTTAAGAATACTTTTCCAATTAATTGGTTAAATGCACAACACTGCTGTAAACTGTGTGGGAGACGCATAATGTAAACAAGCACGGATAAGAAAGCACATGGCGGAACGCGTGAGAGACGCTCTGGATGAAACTCAAAGTTTCATTCACTCTCTGAGAGCAGATGGCGCTAAACGCAAATGCAACGTTAACCCAGAAACAAAGCAGCTGCGCGATTTTCTAAAACGTATTTAAATGATTTAAATAGCCATTCAGATTTTGTATTCACAGTGGTGTCCATCACAGCACCAAATACTTTAATATTTAGACTCAATAGGATATTTATTTTAACACTTTTTTACATTTTAATCTGGACTACAACATGCCCTAGATATTGTTTGAAAGTGTATTGATTAGTTATTGTTTGGTCACATTTTACTTTAGGGCTTCATTAGTTAACATTATTTGATTAATTATTTAAAATAAACTCCCATTGATTTTTTTTTTTTTTTTCTAAACATTCATTACTCTTGTGTGATTCCAAAATAATAATAATAATAATAATAGTAACACGTTTTTAAAATCAAAAGTTATAAACTGTTTTTTAATGAACTCGAGCTAACATGAACTCTGAAAGTTGTGTTATTTTTTAACAAATATTAATAACTTAATATAGTGTAGCAAATGTAGTATTTGTTCACTGATCATGTTAATGCATTAACTAAGGTCAGCAAATAAGATCTTACTGTGAAGTGATACCTATTGGTCTTTTAATTCTTTTGCACTTTAATCTGTGTAAAACTTTTAACTTTATAGATTTTTGTTTATTGATTTATTGTGTTTTAATGTTCAGAAATTGTTGTTATTAAACTTGTTGCACTGTAATTTAACATCACTTTTTTTGCAAATAAAAACCAATATCATGATAAAAAACATTAGTAATCAATTGCAACATGAAAATTTGATACCGGCATATCCCTACATATGAATAACCACAAAGCAAGAGACACGGTACACAAAACAATACAAGCCAATATATGCATGCATGTATCCACACTCATGAAGATGAACAGACAAGACAAAACACCACCCACAAAGCAGATCTATCACCAAGACATTTGTACTGCTGCTGCTCTGAAGAGCTATGTGAATCGCATGTATTGCTATCTATGTGTGCCTTGGCTACCACGCCGACCGGCTTAGCAATAGTGGCCTATTACTATGTGAGCCTTGGCTACCACGCCGACCGGCTTAACAATAGTGGCCTAGGACTATGTGAGTTTTGGGTACCATGCCGACTGACTTAAAAATAGTGGTCTACGACTATGTGAGCCTTGGTCACCACGCCGACTGGCTTAAATACAGAGTTCTGGCATGAAACTCTAGAATGCAGTCCCAATGGGTCCAACTCAATCTGACATCATAATCACATGGTACAGCCGATTGGTTCTCTCCTGTATCAGTAGCCAATGAGCTCACTGCTCAACATTCAAATATATGACTAGTGCTAGGTGTATCAGTTTTAATTGCTCTGAGGGCACGTTAATAGTAACTAATGTGAAAACAGGTTGAAATAAGCATTCATGTGTATGCATTTCAACTGGGGTTCTCCATATACTTTGGGTAATCTCAGTGTTCACATTTGTTATTCTAAAGTCATTCTAAGGTGTCTTATCAGCGACAGCATTGAGCAGAAGGGTATTAAGAGTTGTTGCCGGTTGTTTCAGTTCTGAGTGCAATGTTTATGGGTAGTGTAGTTCGGAGAAACGTGCTTGTGTGATGTGTGCTATCGCTTACTGTGTAGTCAGGAAACGGAAAAAAAAAAAAATTACTTATTTGTCCATCCAAGTCAGGAGTTGTGCACTGTAAGCAACTTATCTACACATGAAAGTAAATGGCATGTATAACTTTGTCCGTCTCATTGCACAAACACAAATTAACAAGGTGTTAAGCTGCCGCTAGGACTGATGAAGTGTAGAAAGTAACAGCAGATATCAAATTACTATTTTTTTTTATATTTGCCCAGGTGGATGCTGGGGTCTTATCTTCAATCCAAATCAATTCAAGTTAGTTTGTATAGCGCTTTTCACGATACAATCACTGCTAAGCAGCTTTACAGAAATGTTAAAGTTCTACAATATATATAGTAATAGTTTACTAGTGGTGACCATATCAAGTTGATGTACATATGGCAGAGATATACGATAAAATCAGTTAATGGCATAATCAAACAGACAATAAACACTGTTAACAGTAATGGTTATGTTGCAATCAAACTTATAGCAAATTTGGTAGTGCTGTATGTGTTTCAGGGCTGACATCTGAGGTCCTTGAGGGGTTCGCATGAATCACATCATATCTTCTGAGGTGTCCAGACTGAAGCTTGTGTAATTCCCAATTAACATGGGATGTCAATCAGAGAAACAAACTGAGAAATAATTAGTGCAGCTGCTGTTCAAACCATGCAAAAAATAAAAATAAATAAATAAATAATGTGCATTTGATCAGATATAACTGAAGTACAAGGTTATTTTATACATTATGTGAATGCTTGGCTAAAGAGATGTGTCTGTAATCTAGATTTAAACTGAAAGAGTGTGTCTTAACCCGAACGTTATCAGGAAGGCTAATTAAGAGTTTGGGAACCAAATGCGAAAAGGCTCTACCTCCTTTAGTGGACTTTGTTATCCAGGTATTACCAAAAGTCCAGATTTGTGACTTAGGGACCATGATGGATTGTAGCATGGTAGAAGACTCTGGACTTTTGGCAGCACCTAGGATAACAAAGTTCACTAAAGCTGCATCAAAAGTCAATAAATCCTTAATTAATATGAATATTTTAATGAAAAATGAGTCTCCACGTAGCATTTAATAAAAATCTAGTGCATGTAATTCTTAAATAACAGCAGAGTGAGCAAGTTTTTGATTATGGTAAAATTAATTTTATTTTAGTTCAAAAAGTACCATGTTTCAGCTATCAGTTTGTTAGGGTGGTTACACAAAATGTTATTTTATCCTTGCCTCTAGAAAATCCACAGTCTTTCTGCTTTCCAACAGCTTCATGTGGCCGTAAACATTCAATTTTAACGTGGGTTCAAATTTCACAGCGACCACATAAAGCAGGTAAATGTGGTGTTTACATGAAATAATCGTAATATGAGTTTACCTTATGGTACGAACCCAGAGTCTCCACTGGTTCTGTAATAAAACAAGCATCTTCCATACAAAACTTGTGGTTGCATATCGGGGGAAAACACACACACACACACACACACACACAAAAAACATTGTCGAACAACAATATAAAATACGGGGAACTAGTAACTGGTTATCTTACAAGTATTCTATACTACAATTATACAAAAATTATAAAATACTATAAAATTCAACTGTTCGGCGTGATGACGTTTAATGTCTCCAACAGTGCCTGTAGTCCCATTTAGCAACTTGTGAGCAAACCGTCTTTTTAGAGGAATGTAACAGTTTAAAAATATCACGCATGTGGTATGTCATGAACTGTGCCGTTATGGCTCTCTCTTTTTACCTTTAGAGGGAGCCTTCAATGCTCTATGGACCATTAATCACTACATTACCCATAAACCCCGTGCTGTCACCCTTCACCTTTCACTTTTGTCAGCCATCTTGCTCATTACCCTCACAGTATAAATAGACCGGTTTTACCACTGTTTGTTTGCGAAGTCTTGATGAAGTTTATCTTGTAATTTCCGAGCAATATTTCCCATATTTGTTTTCCCGTTGCTGTCTCTGTTCCCTGGTTCCTGATCCTTTTCCTCCCACCTGTCGACGCCTTGCCTGCCTTTGGATTACTCTTTTAGCCTGCCTGACCTACACGCTCGGACATTGACCTTCCCTTGTTTGTTCTACACTGTTACTGTTCGTTCCGGCCTGACCCTGCCTGCCTGACCACAATTACTGTAATTAATAAAGTTTTGCAAATGGAGCCACCTGTCTCAGTCCCCTTCGTTACATGGTGTAACTGGTGTGTTTTATGTTGTAGAATAAAACGTGAAAGTATCTTGAGCTTGTGTTAACCATTGACCTTATTTAAGGGATTTAACCAAAATCCCATTAAAAAAACCCATTGACTTTAAGACGATGGAACCGGAAGTGCTAAATTGCTAACTCGCTTCCGGGCTTTTTCCTACAAAGTGACGTCATAGTCACTCTCGTCGTGGTTATATTTACCTATATATATATATATATATATATGTTATATTTGCCCACAGCAGGGATCCTCAAATCTGGCTCACGAGATCCACTTTCCTGCAGAGTTTAGTTTCAACCCTGATCAAACTCACCTACCTGTGATTTTCTAATGATCCTGAAGATTAGCATGAATCGATTGAGCATGTTCAGGTGTGTTTGATAAGGGTTAGAGCTAAACTCAGCAGGAAAGTGAATCTCGCGGGCCAGATTTGAGGATCCCTGGCCCACAGTCACATCGAGAAAGGTGTTCACTGACAGACAAACACATATAATAGATGGCTTAACGTTAATGAATCGTCAGGCAGGCATACAGCACTGACAGTGGCCGCTTTCACTCTTTGCACAAATGACTGAATAATTGCACACATTTATCTATGTTTAACATTTAAACTAACATTGTTTTAGACTTAAAATGTTTTATTTCTATAGATTTTATGGTAACACTTTACGGTAAGGGTACATGAATCACCATGAATTCATGCATTAATTCATGCATTAATATCTCATGATTTATCAGGAACTAACATGAGTTCAAAGTCTTACATTCATAATTTCATGTATGAACAACACCTTAATTAATACATTAACTAAGATGGGTACATCATCATGATTTATGATTTATTACACATGATCATGATGTTTTCCTTTGTTTACAAAAAAAAAAAAAAAAAAATCCACATGCATATCGGCTAGAAAAGAATATCAGTTAATGAGAGAACTAATGTTTTCATTAATTATGATCTGAACTATCAAGTATGATCATTAAAATCTATGGCTATGGTATATTAATCATCATGAATTCATGCATAAAAATAGCATTATTTTGTGCAGGTGATACTACTTAAATTATTAAAGGAATATACAAAAATCCACATATAACGTGAATTCTCTGAACATCTAAATACAGTAGTCATCATTAACTAAGCATTAGCTTCTCATGATTTCATCATGTGTGTGGCCCCTCAACTAAAGTGGAGACTTGGTCCTTCGCACTTAAATTAAAGGTGCTTTAAAAGTTTCTTCAAACAATGCCATAGAAGAACCATTTTTGATTCCGCAAAGAGCCACTCAGTCAAAGATTCTTCAAAGAACCATCTCTTTCTTCAGCCTGGTCTCATTGTTTATAAGTACAGTAGGTATTTATACAGGTCCTTCTCAAAAAATTAGCATATTGTGATAAAGTTCATTATTTTCTGTAATGTACTGATAAACATTAGACTTTCATATATTTTAGATTATTATATTAGATTCATTACACACAACTGAAGTAGTTCAAGCCTTTTATTGTTTTAATATTGATGATTTTGGCATACAGCTCATTAAAACCCAAAATTCCTATCTCAAAAAATTAGCATATCATGAAAAGGTTCTCTAAACGAGCTATTAACCTAATCATCTGAATCAACTAATTAACTCTAAACACCTGCAAAAGATTCCTGAGGCTTTTAAAAACTCCCAGCCTGGTTCATTACTCAAAACCGCAATCATGGGTAAGACTGCCGACCTGACTGCTGTCCAGAAGGCCATCATTGACACCCTCAAGCAAGAGGGTAAGACACAGAAAAAAATTTCTGAACGAATAGGCTGTTCCCAGAGTGCTGTATCAAGGCACCTCAGTGGGAAGTCTGTGGGAAGGAAAAAGTGTGGCAGAAAACGCTGCACAACGAGAAGAGGTGACCGGACCCTGAGGAAGATTGTGGAGAAGGACCGATTCCAGACCTTGGGGGACCTGCGGAAGCAGTGGACTGAGTCTGGAGTAGAAACATCCAGAGCCACCGTGTACAGGCGTGTGCAGGAAATGGGCTACAGGTGCCGCATTCCCCAGGTCAAGCCACTTTTGAACCAGAAACAGCGGCAGAAGCGCCTGACCTGGGCTACAGAGAAGCAGCACTGGACTGTTGCTCAGTGGTCCAAAGTACTTTTTTCGGATGAAAGCAAATTTTGCATGTCATTCGGAAATCAAGGTGCCAGAGTCTGGAGGAAGACTGGGGAGAGGGAAATGCCAAAATGCCTGAAGTCCAGTGTCAAGTACCCACAGTCAGTGATGGTCTGGGGTGCCATGTCAGCTGCTGGTGTTGGTCCACTGTGTTTTATCAAGGGCAGGGTCAATGCAGCTAGCTATCAGGAGATTTTGGAGCACTTCATGCTTCCATCTGCTGAAAAGCTTTATGGAGATGAAGATTTCATTTTTAAGCACGACCTGGCACCTGCTCACAGTGCCAAAACCACTGGTAAATGGTTTACTGACCATGGTATTACTGTGCTCAATTGGCCTGCCAACTCTCCTGACCTGAACCCCATAGAGAATCTGTGGGATATTGTGAAGAGAAAGTTGAGAGACGCAAGACCCAACACTCTGGATGAGCTTAAGGCCGCTATCGAAGCATCCTGGGCCTCCATAACACCTCAGCAGTGCCACAGGCTGATTGCCTCCATGCCACGCCGCATTGAAGCAGTCATTTCTGCAAAAGGATTCCCGACCAAGTATTGAGTGCATAACTGAACATAATTATTTGAAGGTTGACTTTTTTTGTATTAAAAACACTTTTCTTTTATTGGTCGGATGAAATATGCTAATTTTTTGAGATAGGAATTTTGGGTTTTCATGAGCTGTATGCCAAAATCATCAATATTAAAACAATAAAAGGCTTGAACTACTTCAGTTGTGTGTAATGAATCTAAAATATATGAAAGTCTAATGTTTATCAGTACATTACAGAAAATAATGAACTTTATCACAATATGCTAATTTTTTGAGAAGGACCTGTATGTAATATTTAGAAGAACAAAATGTGTTTTTGTATGTTTTTATCGATGCGAAAACATACAATACAGATGCATTTCAACATTTAAAATTTACAAATAGCTACACATTTTTAGCTAAAAAGGTAAGATATTTACGTCTGTTTTATTTCATTAAGGTATTCATACCAATGCCTTTTTATCATTTTATTAATAAGCAATTTTGATTTTTAGCCCCCTTAACCTACCCATTTTATAGCGAATACAAAAATATATAAAACGTAACTGACCAAAATATGCAGGGAAATTACCATTTTAGTAACAATATAGCATAAAAATGCACTAATCGCATTTCTACCTCTAAACCCAACGTTAACCATAACTGTACAGTACTAAAAAGAAAAACATGAAAGACAGAAAGTGCAATCACAATCATTTATTTATTGCAAAAATGTCAACAGCCGTACCAAAAGTAATCCAAATGATGACGCGTTTGCAGCTGCAGTCCTCTCTGGCGGAATACAGTAGGATTGTTTGAAGTGCCGATCCGAATTTAAATTGTTAATTGCTGAAAATACTATCCAGATCATTATCCTGACCACTCCATGAAGGCGCCCGCGCATCATTCAAAAACATCTCAACAGAAACACTGCATGTTCAATCTGTGACGAAGGCAGACGAGAGCCAATGAGCGTTCGATTTTCCTGCCGTAAAACCTGTCGTTTCTAAATGCTAACTGCTTGGGAGATGAAGATCGGCTGATAAAGGCTTGTATCTGGGTCTGTTCCTCGCGGTCGTATGGATTATGAAGATCTGGATTACAGTGCGCAAATAAAATTGTTTATTTTTAAAATTATGATGCGTGTTCGGTGTATTTTATGGTTCTGTTGTTAGTCACAGCAGGTCGGAGAAGACGCCTTTTGTGTACTGCCACTGCAAATGAAGTTAATATTCATGAATGGTTAAAAGTTTGCAGAATTTAAGGGTTTAAAGTGTAGTCTTGTTTAACATTATGTAGACCTATTCTTGGAAACGAGCTGTCAGTGGAAATCACAGAACAGTATGAAATGTAGGGGAGACCAGGGACAGTTGTAACACTTTTTGCCATTTTAGCAATACATCAAAAACCATTTATACTGGAATAGCCAATTTGTTATATTATAAACTTCAATCTGTCAACTTCTGAAACAATGTATTTAAGTGGTTTTATGAACTATGTACAGGTTGCAAAATTAATTTTAATACAGTCTCTCCACTGTTACAACCGTCCCAGTGTACAGGGACGGTTGTAACACATGTCAGGGACGGTTGTAACATGTCTAAAATATACATAATTAATCAATCATATACTCAAAATGGAAAATATTATTTATCAGTCATGTTATTGTAACTATTCATTTAATGTTTTTAAGGAATGATTACCTTTTTCTCATACTACATGACAAAAAAGAGGTGAAACCGTCAAATTATAATACAAGAAATTTATTTAATGGGTAGAACACCTCAAAAAAGTTTAAACATGAACTCAAACATTCTCAACAACAGAGAGAGAGGGGGGTGGGGGGCTCGGTAGGCCTAGTCTGAGTCACAGTTGTGGCAAGTGTAAAAATCACTTCCGTCTGTGCAGTCCTTGTGTGCCCAGGCTTTACAGGACCAGCACTGACTATCTTTATATAAAAAAAGATAATTACATTTTACATTTAATTTGCACAGTGTTAAAATACACAGTGCGCATTTTACTTTTAATTTGCACATTAAAGCTAAACTATGCAATTTTTTTTAGCTTGATTAGTTTTTACAATATAAATGAAACTTGGTTGGTGATACTGGGACAGTTGTAACGGGGCGTTACAACCGTCCCAGTATCACCAACCATGTTTTCATCTCATGTCAGCTAGCTTGACTGCTAGTTTGACACTTGTTAGCCATTTCTATTTGTAGCTTACAAAACAGTGATTCTAATACTTGTTTGAATTCATAGACATTTGATCCTATAACAGCATCCAAAAAAGTACATCAGAAAAAAAGAATTTTTTTTTTACCTCAAATCAACCTTTTTTATATAACTCCATCCAGAAGTTTCAGATGTGGCTCCCTTTTAGCAAAAATGGAGGGAAACTAACAGAGCATGAGCACAGTGAGTAACATCACTGTAGGTTGTTTCTGATTGGTGGAATTCAAAGTGTTACAACCGTCCCGTGTTACAACTGTCCCTGGTCTCCCCTAATAATTTCATATTAAGTAAACAAATAACTATTTAATAATGCAACTGGAAACAAGGCCATTATGACAACTAAAAACAAGAATAATAATTATGTGTCGTCAAAACGTCAGTATTGTATACAAAATATGTAAGTATTTGTACATGTATATGCTGTAAGTACGTCAGTATTGTATGTTTTAATGTTTGGAAATACGTAAGTAAATGTACGTCTTGTAGAACCACATTTTACGTAAAATACATTTATCATGAGAATCACAAAGAACCTTTTGTAAAACAGTCTTTGCTTTCTGCTACTTAAACATTATTCTTAAATTTTGTTCAGCATTAAAAATTTCATGATTTCATTTCATGAGTCCACATCAGTAGCTTGTTACATTAAAATGTGACTCCTTAACATAAATAAGAACAAGATGTTTGTGATTGTGTGTACCCTGTGTACAAAAGCTAAAACTTTCTTGTTCATATTCGTGTCATTTAATAATTATGCCTTCACTTAATGATGACCACTGCATTTGTCTCAACATAATTCATTATATGTGCTGTTACTGGCCAGTGTTGGGGTCTGTTCATTTACCTGTAAGCTGCTTTAATATGATCATGCTTGATAACTCAGATTCATGGAAAACATTAGTTCTCTTATTAACAGATATTCTGTTCTATCCTATATGCATATGAATTGTTTTGTGAACAAATGAAAACATCATGATCATGTGTAATAAATCATAAATCATGATGATGTACCCATCTTGGTTAATGTATTAATTAAGCTATTGTTCATACATGAAATCATGAATGAAAGACATTTAGCTCATGTTCGTTCCTGATAAATCATGAGATATTAATGCATGAAGTAATACATAATTCATGCATGAATTTATGCATTAATTCATGGTAATTCATGTACCCTTACCGTAAAGTGTTACCGATTTTATTTTAGGCAAGCCGTGATGATTTGAAAAGGCAAACTGATCAAACAGACTGAACAGTCGTTCGCTGGCCGCTGTTTGTTACTTTAAAAAAACAAAAAAATATACGACTGACAGACACATATAATATAACGATGTCCTGTATGATAGTTAAAGTTAATATGGATATTTTCCTCTCCTAACAGTAATAACTATACGTCTTATCCAGTGGTGTAGTGGAAGGTATACGCAGCAGGTATACAGCGTATACCCACTTTTTTATCAGGCGTCTTTGCATATACCCATTTCTAATACCCTCCGATGCACATCATTCAGTAGTGTCCCGCATTAGCCATAATCATGACTGTCCACCACATCCAGTCATATGTGAATAAATGCAAATATTCACTAAAAACACCCAGACAGTGATGATGCGGTCAGGACCTTGGCTCCGACATGCTTTGAGATATGCTTGATGATTGCGCCTGATGCGCCCATGCCCGCTCTATCTCCTGCACCCTGTTCATACGCAAGAGCATGTCAGGCGAGTACTAATTATTATTGATTACTGATTTGAATCAGTTTATAATAATGAAAACAACACTTTACAAATAAAAAGAAGCAAGTTTTTATGATCAGAAATTTCTTAAACTGGTAAACCCCTGTAAACTTTTCTGTCAAAGGATCCAGTAAACAAATGAGTTCAAATAGTAAGTTTAAAATGCTTTAAAACAGAGAAAACCCCAAACGATTTCATTAGAGATTGCAGAGAGTCACGTAGTTTCTTTTTTTTTTTTTTTTTTTTGTGAGTGGATTAATCATATACCCACTTCTCCAGGCACCATTACACCACTGGTCTTATCAGTCAGGTATGGGCGAGGCAGGCGCATATAACAGTCATTTCTCCAGGCCAGTGCATATAGTGGCTGCTCCACTGATCATTAATCCCTTTCACAATGTGACTGTATGCAATTAAATATAGGTAAATATAATCGCGACGGGTCAGTATAGATGGCTTATTTAACGTTAAAGGATTGTCAGGCAGGCATACAGCACTGACAGACAGATACATATAATATAACGGTGTCCTGTATCAAAAGATGTTGCCCGAGCTGACAGTTATCCATTTTTACCTGCACAAGTGAACAGAACACTAAGCATCGGCAGCTAATGAGGTGCTTTGGAGTAACTGATTGGCTAGAGGAGGAGCTGTCAATCAAGAACTAATGGACCAATGATGACGCTTAAACCCGCCCTGATTTACATGAAACTCTAACCGCAACATTTGGAAAAGCAAGCACAGAATGTGGAAACAAGAGCGAAGAGAAAAACAACATAAGCATACAAAAAATAAAAATATGAGCAGAAAATGTCTGAGAAAAGAAAAAACAGAAATATAACCAAGGAAAACATGATTTTGTGTGTTGGAAAATCGGAAAATGTTGCATTAATATTTCAGTTTTGTGCAATATAACTTTTAAGTGTGTTTAAAGTTTTGATTCATGCTTATTATTTTTTTAAATGTGGCAGACGGTTTGTCACCATAGATCTGAAGGATGCATATTTCCATCCTTCCACAACACAGGAAGTTCCTGAGGTTTGCTTTCGGGGGCGAAGCTTACCATTATCGGGTTCTTCCGTTCGGTCTCTCACTCTCACCCCACACTTTCACAAAAGTTGTGGATGCATCCCTGGCTCCCGCGGTGCAACAAGGTTCCCACCTGGGACCTGGCAGTGGTTCTGGAGGGCCTCTGCGGAGCTCCCTTCGAACCTCTCGAGGAGGTTCCAGTCAAGTTCCTAACACTTAAGACTGTGTTCCTCCTCGCTATCTCCTCCCTATAGAGGGTATAAGAGGGTGGGAGACCTGCAGGCACTTTCAGTGTCATGCCTGGAGTTCGCTCTGGGCATGGTCAGGGCGTTTCTCTACCCCAGGCCGGGGTACGTCCCTAAGGTGCCTGCAGCGACGCCAGGTCCCGTTGTACTGCAGGCCTTTTGCCCTCCACCCTTCCAGGATGCGGGTCGAGAGAGACTGAATCTGCTGTGTCCAGTGTGAGCACTGGACACTTACGTCCACAGAGCTGCCCTGTGGCGGAAGGTAGATCAGCTCTTTGTGTGCTTTGGTGGACCGAAGAAGGGTTCTCCGGCCACCAAGCAGACCATAAGTAGGTGGGTGGTCGAGGCCATCTCGCTTGCTTATGAGTCCTCGAACCTCCCTTGTCCTATGGGGGTCCGAGCACACTCGACCCGGGGTATGGCGGCCTCTAAGGCCATTCAACTGGGGTTGTCCCTGAGCGACATTTGTAATGCGGCGGGCTGGTCCTCTCCGCATACATTTGTCCGCTTTTACAATCTGGACATTCCATCGACCCCAGGTGCTCGAGTCCTTGCCTCCTGATGTTCATCACACACACGGGCGGGGGAGGGCTCACTCGTATGGCGCAGTTGGTATTCTCGTTCCCATAGCGTTCCGACGCAGCTTCGAGAGAACGTAGGGGAACGTCTCACGTCTCAGGTTACGTATGTATGAAGCTGTGTCTCGTTGCCATACTTCTGGCACCTTGTATGCGCTCGCTTTGATCAAGCTGAATGAGCGTTTTGCCGGTGCCCTCTTATGCTTCCTGGATGGCTACGTCATCTCGCTCATGACGTGGCCGGCCGTGATTGGACTAGTTCTACACGCACTTCAGTACGGTGTCTCGCCGGGGGCGTTCCTATAGCGTTCCGACGCAGCTTCTCGTTCCCTTGGGGAACCATGGTTACATACGTAACCTGAGACGTTCTTCTGGAGTCTGAATTTAAGTCAGCTGTTGCTAGTCTTGGCACATTTTGGCTGAGGTTGGGACCAGACATGGAGAAATAGAGGGGTTAACTTGTGGGCATGAAATGGTGGGATGTGCTACTGACCTGCAGACTGCACAAGAAATGTTTCTGTAGCCGAGAAACACTGCTATGGAGGTCAGGGTCGAGTGTGCCCCAGTAGAGACATTGATTCCATTGGGAGAGCCTTACAGCGCATTTTGCGGAGAAGAGTTTGTGATATATCCGCACCTGCCAGGATCTGAGCTCTGATGTTGTGCGGTACTGGGGGTGGTTCCGCGGCAACAGCGTTTGGTGTGGCTGGCAGAGGTGTTGCTGTGAATAGAGGATACTGTGATTTTGACTGTAGTAGAGAAGTGAGAGGAGGAGCGGAAGCCGTGATTGTCCGTGGAGGCATCCTCACGTTTAAATCAGGCTGCTGAGCTTGAAACGGGAGGCTAAGAGAAGCGTAAAAAGGAAAATAAAAAGATGTGTGGGCTTGCGGTGCTTGCGTCTGCTGCAACCATTATAACAAAGTGTGTAGACTCGCCTGTAGAATGCACATTCAGTACCACTGAGAGTTTCATGTGAACGTTAAAATGAAACTGAAAGTAAAATGCGCATGCGCATTCAAAAGCCCTGCGTTTAGAGAGCGACTCCCCAATGTATGCAAATTAGGCTATATAACATATCTAGGCTTTATAACACGTCTTGAAAAATGTGGTCTCTATATGGACTTTGAATATTGAGAGAGTATATCCTACTTTGATTATGGCGGCATTTAATAGGACTAAGAAAGAAAGTGTTGCTTATTATTTATTTCTATACTGTTTTTATTTATATGTTCAGTATATATGCTGAACTCTGGTATGAGTTTCTAATGGTGTTTGTATTCTTTGCATTGTTCTTGTCAAAGACTCAGGTCGTTCTTCGGTTTAACAGACATTTTATTTAGACACAATTCTTCGGCATGCCTTGTGCATTCTACTTTTGCAGCCTTTTATGTCTCAACAATGCCGTGAGAACTACGAAAATAAATACAAATCTTTAATTAACCCTCTGAAAGCAATGTTTTACACATAATAATAAATTGAAAATACATACAAAACGAATAAATAAAGAGCACATTCAACACATAATAAAATACACTTAAATTGGTTAATTACATACTACACACAATCATGTAACTTACACGCGTTCACATATGGCAAAGCAATTACACAAAACACATACCTCATTGGCCTTTCTAACTCAAGATGAATAAACTTGGAGGGTTACAGCTTCTTCTTCTTTTTAAAAAGAAAAGACAATATAACTTTGTAGCACTTCTTACAGGCATGTTACTAGTACAGCACCTTGTGTGGCTCTTCAGCTTGTAATAGGTTTCCCTTTTCTTTTTTATGATTTTAACTAAAAAGTATTAAATGAATTGACATAATTTTCAATCAAACAATCAAAACATCATTATTGACGATTTTATTGTCAAGAGAAGGTTGGGTGTAATTGGCTGAGATCCAGTAGGATCATTTAGTAGGTGAGATGTTATAGGTTGGCTGTTTACGATTGCCATCACTTCATATAGGTAGGTTCTTAAGGATGAACTGTCAAGTGTTTGGGATGACTGATCTACCTATCAGGTGACTTCCTGTTTGAGCAGCGTGAGCAGCGTGCAGAGCAGCACGTTTCGTTTACTTTTTATAGCAATCTATCTTACTACTACTAACTGTAGTTTAAGTGATAAAATATATTCTTGATTTCACCAAATCTCAAACTTGATCCGTCAAACTAATTTGACTGATCTGATCGTTTCACTGTTATACGTTATACATACAGCAGCGCGTTAGCATTCCACTAGCCACTTAGCTTGGCTCACTCTCTGTTTTGCGTTAATCTGTCCTTTTTCCTTTTGCTTTCGCTTTTGCTTATCGTTCGCGTTTATCATATAACCGAGAGTGCAGTGCGTTAGCATTTCCTAAACCGTTTCTCAACAACAAAAAAAACACCGCTCTTCCGTTCCGATCCAAACATCAAACAGGTTCTCCCCACTTAGCGACGCACCCACTGAGAAACCTGATGAAAGTGCTGTAGTTATTGGCAATTCTATTGTACGGAATGTGAAAATAGAGACACCAGCCACCATAGTCCAACACTGTCAGACACTGTAATATGCTCTGGTCCGCTCCCTGCTTACCGTGGTGACGAGATACATAGCGGATTGTCGTCACTCAATGGCTGGATGTCTAAGTGGTGCCCGCAGGTTCCCCGTCTGTCATTCACGTTCGACGTTGTGTCGAAGTGACGACACTAGGGGTCGCTCTAGGGAGCCCGAACACCTCTGACAGCTTTGAGAAAAGGCCAATGAGAATTGGTGTGCAGTATTTGCATAGCCAGCTCCGCCCCGGACCGTGTTGATGAAGAACGAGAGAGAACGAGCGGTTCGCCGGGTAATTTCCCGCGTCCCTCGCACTCTGTGTGTCTGCCGGTTGAGCTTTTGGATGACTTTGAAAACTCGTCTCAGTACGGGTTGGATTGGTTATTCGGGGCTCCTGTGGGAGAGGAAGCCTGCAGGAGTGCTGCAGGTTGGGCTACACCTAACACGTTTGCCAGGTTCTACAATCTGCATGTAGAACCAGTCTCTTCGGGAGTCCTGAACGCAAGCCCAGTAACTCCTGAAGCTGACACGGTGTAGAAGCTTGCTGAAGCGTTGTTCCCCACGGGTGATGACGCTTCCCCAAGTTCAGTAAGTTCCCTGACGCGAACCCTGAATGACACTTCCATCATGTTGCACCCGCAACGTAGCTATGTTCAGCGGAGGAACTAGCTATCAGAATCTAATATGAGGTTAAGTTGCCTCTTGTGAACTCTCATATTAGGTTGGTGCTCCACATGTAGTGGCTCCTAATGCGGCCCCATGTGTGTATTTCCACCTATATTCCCAGAGATGCTGTGTTTCCCTCAAAGACAATTTTGTCTCAGATCCTGAGCTCAGCAGTCTCTCCTTATGCGAAGCCTGTCTCAGGATCTTCCCTTTGTAGCGCTCCCCTAGTGCGAGGCCTCAGGTGTATTTTCTACACAACAACCTCCCTCCGGGCAGGGTGTGGTCTCCGTATGTTGGCCCAATGTTCTCCAAGATGTTCAACCAAAGGTGAGGAAAGGCTGGCTGAAGCTCTTGGGCATTGGAAGGTCATGCAGAGGGGAGTTGCATTTATTTAACACGTAAGACCTGTTATTATTTGCACTCTATACACTCGTGACGCAGTCCGCTGGTTGTGGCGTTTTCAACTGGGACCCCTAGTGTCGTCACTTCGACAAAACGCCGAACGTGAACGACAGACGGGGAATGTCTTGGTTACGTATGGTAACCCTCGTTCCCTGATGGAGGGAATGGAGACCTTGTGTCCCCCTTGCCACAACCTCAGACTGCCTCTGGGTGTAGCCGAGTGGCATTCGGCTCCTCAGATCAGAACAATGAGTGTTGCTTAGCCCCCTCCTCTTATACCCGGATGTCCGGGGCGGAGCTGGCTATGCAAATACTGCACACCAATTCTCATTGGCCTTTTCTCAAAGCTGTCAGAGGTGTTCGGGCTCCCTAGAGCGACCCCTAGTGACACAGCGTCTCCGTTCCCTCCATCAGGGAACGAGGGTTACCATACATAACCAAGACGTTTCATAGACAATTGGACAAGTTTTTGGGGCACACCTGACCTGTTAAAAAGAGATGGTCTCCATCCCTCCGTGGGAGGTGCCGCTCTTCTCTCTAGAAATATGGCATATAATCTTAGAGTTTGCACTTGACTAACTGGGGCCCAGGTCAGGAAGCAGACAGACTGGTTAAACCGAACGTCTGCTAGCTGCCTCACGTCACCAAAATCAACAAAATCAGCTAATTTTCAGCACATAGAAAACGTTTTACCTAGATACCATACTATAGAGACTGTGTCTGTTCCCCGAACTAGAAAATCCAAAAAACATCCAAACCAATCTAATAGTAACAATTTAATTGATGTTCAACAAATAAAACAATCACATATTACAGAGGAACAAATGATAAAGCTTGCCTTATTGAATATCAGGTCCCTCTCTGAAAGCACTTTTTGTACATGACTTGATTATTGATCACAACCTAGATGTGCTCTGTTTGACAGAAACCTGGCTATAACCAGATGATTATATTATTTTAAATGAGTCCACCCCCCAAGATTACTGTTATAAACATGTGCCGCGTCTAAAAGGTAAAGGGGGAGGTGTCTCTACTATTTATAGCAATAACTTTAGCGTTTCTCAGAGAACTGGCTTCAAGTATAACTTGTTTGAAATGATGGTGATTCATACAACACTATCCAGAGAAAAGGGTCCGAAGGATAAATCCCCCGCGATGTTTTGACTTGCTACAGTATACAGGCCTCCAGGGCACCATACAGACTTTATTAAAGAATTTTCTGAGTGATGTCTGCAGATAAAGTCTTAATAGTGGGTGATTTTAACATCCATGTTGATAATGAAAAAGACGCATTGGGATCAGCCTTTACAGACATTCTGAACTCTATTGGAGTTAGACAACATGTGTCAGGACCTACTCATTGTCGAAATCATACTCTAGATTTAATACTATCGCACGGAATTGATGTTAATGGCGTTGAAATTCTGCAGCAAAGTGAGGATATCTCGGATCATTATCTAGTCTCATGTATACTCCAGAGAGCTAAAACTGTAAATCCCACTCCTTGCTACAAGTATCGTAGAACTATCACCTCATCCACAAAAGACAGCTTTATATGTGATCTTCCTGACTTATCTGAATTCCTTAGTATATCTCAGCTCAGATAAACTTGATGATGTAACTGAAACTATTGACTCTCTCTTTTCTAGCACTTTAGATGCGGTTGCTCCTTTACGCTTAAGGAAGATTAAGGAAAACAGTCCGACACCGTGGCATAACGAGCACACTCGCAACCTCAAAAGAGCAGCATGGAAAATGGAGCGCAGCTGGAGGAAAACAAAACTAGAGGTCTTTCGTTCCAGCTGGCGTGAGTCTACTGTATCCTATAGAAAAGCATTAAAAACTGCTAGAACCGATTACTTCTCATCTCTTTTAGAAGGAAACAAACATAACCCTAGGTATTTATTCAATACAGTGGCAAAACTAACCAAAAATAAAGCACCAACAGATTTTTTCCAAACAGCACAGTAGTAATGACTTTATGAATTACTTTACAACAAAGATCGATACTATTAGAAATAAAATTGTATCCATGAAGTCGTCAAGAACAGTAGCAGATCAAATAGTGTGCTATAGATCTCCTAAGGAACTATTCCACTCATTCTCTACTATAGGAGAGGAATAATTCTATAAACTTGTTAAATCATCTAAACCAACAACATGTATGTTAAACCCTATCCCATCTAAACTACTAAAACATTTGCTTCCAGATATCCTAGATCCTCTTCTGAATATTATAAACTCATCACTGTCATTAGGATATGTCCCCAAAACCTTCAAACAGGCGGTTATTAAGCCTCTCATTAAAAAACCACAACTTGACCCTAATCAATTGATTAATTACAGACCGATCTCAAATCTCCCATTTCTATCAAAAATACTAGAGAAGGTAGTATCCTCACAGTTATGTTCCTTTTTAGAGAAAAATAATATCTGTGAGGATTTCCAGTCAGGATTTCGACCTTATCACAGTACTGAAACTGCTGTCATTAGAGTAACAAATGACCTGCTCTTATCATCCAACCGTGGTTGTATCTCTCTATTAGTGCTACTGGATCTTAGTGCTGCGTTCGATACTATTGACCACAACATTCTTTTGAATAGACTCGAAAATTATGTTGGCATTAGTGGTAGTGCATTAGAATAGTTTAAATCACACTTATCTGACCGCTATCATTTTGTAGCAATAAATGAAGAGGTATCGTATCGATCGCAAGTTCAGTATGGAGTACCTCAAGGCTCAGTACTAGGACCATTACTTTTTACGCTTTATATGTTACCCTTAGGAGATATCTTCAGGAAACATGGTGTTAGCTTTCACTGTTACGCTGATGATACTCAGCTCTATATTTCTTCAAGGCCTGGCGAAACATACAAAGTTGAAAAACTAATGAAATGCATAGTTGAAATTAAAAACTGGATGACAAGAAATTTCTTACTGCTAAATTCTGAAAAAAACAGAGGTGTTGATTATTGGGCCAAAAACCTCAGCAAGTAATAACTTAAAACACAGCCTAATACTTGATGGCTGCTCTGTAAAATCATCATCATCAGTTAGGAACCTAGGTGTGCTATTTGATAGCAATCTTTCCTTCGAAAACCACATTTCAAGCATTTGTAAAACAGCATTTTTCCATCTTAAAAACATATCGAAATTACGACCTATGCTCTCAAAGAAGAAGAAGACACACTGAAAGGACTAAACACAGAATTCACCTCAGATGAAGAACACAATGCGACGTGCGGCTGATCCACGTGACGCGATTGTTCAGATGAGCAAGTAATGTTTCTTATTTGCATTAGTTAATGTGATATTCTCACATAAACTTGAACATATAGCTGGGTTTTTCCAAAACTATAAGTCCTGGCTAAAAGGTTTGAAATTGAGTGAAAAGGATAGGTACAATTCATACAATACAATACTATTAATTGTATCTAAATTCTTATGACACAATGAAGGTTTCATGCTCTAGGATAATACAAAAGTAATAGAACTGTAATGTTTTTAGTGATCACATACCTGCATCACATATGACTCTTTCACTTGAGTCTGAGGTAGTTTTATTAGCATTATTTGTACTGCAGTACCAGGGGTAGTTCAGTTTTTGCGATTGAATAAATTCACAGATATAATAATTCACTGATGTAATTGTGTTTGCATCACCATAATATTGAAGTATATGTACTTGTTTGATGTAACAAAATCTGATGTTTTTGTTATGCATGGTTATTAGTGATTGATATTAGTAATAAAAATGTAGTTTCTTTTATTTTGTTATCAGCATTTGTAAGTGCACTGTAATCTAATATTTCTAAAATTAATATTTTACTGATGTAATTATGTTTACATTGTCATAATTCAAACAGTATGTGTACTTATTTGGCATTACAGAAACAGTGATAATAATATAGATTCTCTAATTGTTATCTGTATGCTGCTAGTGAAAAGTGTTAATATATCTTCACATTTGTAGCACTGCAAGCAAGGCACAACACTTTTCCACATAGAGGAATTACAGTGAAATAGATGAAAATCTTTGAGCATTCTCACATTCTTTCTTCACAGCACTCCAACTTGATAGGCGAACATTAGCTGTGATGGGGGAACATTTGCCATTGTGGGAGTGTCTTTTGTCTCTCCTTGTGTGAATTACATGAATATTCAGAGCTATTAACACTCCCATGAATATGGCAATGCTGGCCAAAAACTTACTTTCAAAATTAAAATCATTGTATCATTGTTTGTGATAAAGTGGTCAGAATGATTCTCACATCATTGTGAAGCAAATATTCTAGCCTACAAGACTGATTACTCAAATGATTTCATCAGACCTATTCAGTATGTGTTTTAAGGCCATGTTTTAGAGAAATGTTTTTTCCCAAAATGTGTTAACCATGCATAAAAAAAAAAAAAAAATTCTACAAAATGCAAACATGTACATCCATCTTTCTCACATATTATTGTAGCACAGTTTGTGCTGAATACAAAAAAAAAAAATACATATGGGCAAACAGTATGTTATAGCTGAAATAAGCACAAATGTCAGGGCATGCCAACACACCTCAAGGGCCCCAAAATCACCTCAGACCTGGCCTACACTTAACACATTTAAATATTTCTAATATTCAGATCTGTTAAAGGATTGTTAGGCTGCATTAATTAGGTCAAACGGAACCGGGAACACTTCCCATAACACCTGATGCAAGAAAAATGGAATCTATGCTAATATTGTCTGTCTCCTGCTTATTCCGAGGTCAGATCTCCTCTACAGGTCTGTATGGGAGTACAAACTACTTGTTTATTGGTCAGAGGAGAACTGACCCCCCGACTGAGCCTGGTTTCTCCCAAGGTTTTTTTTTTTTTTTCTCCATCAGTGTCACAGATGGAGTTTTGGTTCCTTGCCACTGTTGCCTATGGCTTGCTCAGTTGGGGACAACAACTAAATTAGGGAAAACTAAATTGGGGACAAACAATTTATTAATTTGGAACTATTGATTAATTTCCTCAAACTAAAATTGTTTAAAGTTTCTTTTTGAATTATTGATATATTACTTTCCCATTTGATACTATAAAGTTGCTTTGACACAATTTGTATTGTAAAAAGCGCTATATAAATAAAGCTGACTTGACTTTACTTGACTTGATCCAGGATGGATGTTAACACAATTCTGATTGTTTCGATTTGCCTTTCCCAGACTCCACCCATATGGCTGGCAGAGGGCGGGTTTATGACAAACTCACAGCCTAGTTGATTCAGGCATTCTTGGTCCATTTCTTTTACTGCTTCCAAGAACTCACGTCTTGCTGCAACAAAATTGGTGCCTTGGTCTAATTGCAGTTGACGCACGTTTCCGCACAGAGCAATGAAAGCACAAAGTGAGCTGATGAATGCATCAGTTGATAAATCGTTGAGTAACTCTATATGTACTGCATGAGAACACAAACATGTGAACAGTAGTCCATAGCATTTTAGTTCCTTTCTTCCCTCCTTAATATAAAATGGGCCGAAGCAATCCACCCCACAATATGTAAATGGGGGAGTTTCCTCCATTCTTTCGCTGGGCAGGTTTTCCATCTTTTGTTCCTCTGTTTGACGTCTGAATTTCCTGCATTTGACACAGTTGTAGATAAAAGATGATACTGCTTGACTACAGCCGAGGATCCATATGCCATTAGATCTCAGTTCATTTATGGTCATGCCACGTCCTTGATGTCTCACTTGCTGGTGGTAGTGATTAATCAGTAACTTGTGGCTAGTCTTTGGTAAGATGACTGGGCGCTTGATGTGCGGATAGAAAGTTGCAGACTCATATCTCTGAACTTCTTGAAAATCTAATGGGAGATAGCAATCTTGACATGAGCAAGGTTCTTTAGATCTAGAAGCCAGGACTCCCACCATGGCTTGAGCTCATTTGAGAGTGGTGTGTCCCAGTCTGTCTTGTCATGACACATTTGCTGTAGTATTTGTTTGCCAAGTAGAACGAAAGGTGCCACAAAGCCAAGTGGGTCATAGATGGAGGCTACAGTTGACAAGATTCCTTACCTGGAGAGTGGACGCTAATTCACGACTACTCGAAACTGAAGATGGTCTGAGGCGACACTCCTTTTAACACCTAAGGCCCTTTCAATCTGTTGCCCACCCAGGGCTAAGTCTCAGTTTCTTATTGACTCTGCACAATCTTCTTTAAGAAGAGAGTCAAGAACTTTTAGGCTATTAGAAATGAACTTGTGCAGGTGCAACTTTCCAGTACTGCAGAGTTGTTTCATGGAGTTTCTTCTTCTGAGTGGAAACTGACTCTGAACTGGTGAAACATTCATTCTATGTTGCACATCACTGCCACTGGACCCTTATGAAACCAGCATAAGACACCTATCAGGGTGTTGGTTAGCTCTGGCCCTGTGAGCAAGAGATACACCCTTAAACTTCGCTGAACAATGAAACACTACTCTTATTTTCCTGGGTTTTTGGGGGTGATACACCCCATGGTGCGGAATGTACCAGGCAGGGCTTCTGTTCAGTTCTTCAGGTGGGACCTTTTCTGCATCTCCATGCTCCATGTTTCGTTCATGAATGTTGTATAGTCATTGCGGTATTGTTTGTCTATTTCAAGTCTTTTCTTGAGACATTTAAGTCTGTGTTCTGCACAGCTCTAATTGTTTCCCAGACATGGCCAGGCCTGTCCTCTTTAAATGGCAAAGGTAGCTCACAGTGTCCATCTGCTTTCACTTTCACTCCTTCTTCCATTATAGAAATGAAGCGCAGATCCTCTTGGGAGAAGTGAGAATCTTCCATCTTTCTTTCATTGAAATCAGATTCAAGGGTTTTAATCACATGTGGTGGTGTAAATACTTCCTTGACTTGTGTGCGACAAATGTAATGGACTTCCTTTGGTAACTGATCTGATGACTGATTGGGTGTCCTTGACAATAATCCTGTGGCTACTTCCAATAGCATCACCATAATCAACACCAGGGTCGGCACCACCAACTATTGTCCAGCCCAAGTCTGTTCTTAGTGTGAATGGCTCATTGTCTTTTCCTGACACAACTTCTCTGGGTAACAGTGCTTGTGAGCAAATGTAGCCTATGAGCAGACCAACATCACATTCTATGAGAGGAGCAATCTGTTCGGCAAGGTGCTCTAGGTGGGGCCATGCTCTTGCTGTCTTATGAGTGGACATATGGTTTATATTGGCAGGAATACACTTTCTTGTATAGATTACAGGAAGACAGATTCTTTTTGAGGAATAGAAGCCTCTGACTTGAAGCCTATGACTTGTAGCCCTGACAGCTTTTCACTTGGCATAACTGTATCTCTGGTTATCAGCGTAGAAAGCTTTAACTGTACATGCCTCCTCTCGGAGTCCAGAGCCTCTGCCTTTTCTTGTAGAATGAATGTGGTGTCGCTCTGACTGTCTAAAAGGGCGTACAGCAGGATGCTCTGGATTGTTTGTTGAGGATAACCAAACTGGACTGATTGTAGATGTGAGATCACTGCTGTTGTGTTGGACTACACAGTGTGATATTGTCTCATTTGGTGCTTCTTTACTTTGTTTGATTTCCTTTTGTTCCTTGTCTCGTTGCTCATGTAAACAGGTTGGGTACTTTCCTTTACATGTGTCACAAACACTTCTCTTCACACATTTCTTTGAATGGTGTCCAGAGTTGAGGCATCCAAAACATAGTCCTATTGTTTGTACGAACTTGACTCGTTCCATTATTGGCTTGTCCATGAATTGTCGACATGTGTGAATGCTATGGTATAATCTTTCACAGAAGACACATTTCTTTGTATTTGGTTTCTCTTCTGCAGCACTTGCCAGCACCTTAGGTCCGATTACTTATAAAACCCTCAATGGATTAGCTCCTCATTACTTGAGTGAGCTCCTATCACATTACAGTCCCTTACAACCTCTGCATTCTCAAAACTCAGGCAATTTGATTATACCTAGAATATCAAAATCAACTGCGGGAGGTAGATCATTTTCTTATTCAGTGCCCAAACTCTGGAACAATCTACCTGACATTGTTCGGGAGTCAGACACAATCTGTCAGTTTAAATCTAGATTAAAGACCCATCTCTTTAACCTGGCTTACACATAACACATTGTAAAGAAAGTTATTAATTTAATCACAATAAAATATGTATAATTAACAGTTATTAATTAAGCTTATCTGACATAGCAGAATCGATAATAACATCGAACTTAGATGCGCTCGTCCACCGAGTGCCCAGACGCTGTTATATTAATTCTAAGACATTTACTTTCCTGGCCTGGGAAAACAATATTCTCACCGTAGTTGGCTAAGTTACGATACTTTGTCAGATTTGTAACGAAATCAAAGCAGTTTAAGTGACGTGATATTTGTGAGCAACGAACACAGTACCGAATTCCAACGATAGATAGAGAAAGCAAAGAGTGCAGTATTAAATCAGCTATTCACATCTGCGTGAACCATTGGACAGTCGCCTTATAAAAAGGGGCAAATCTTAAGCGCAGCTGTTAAATTAGATCAGATACTTGCATTGGTTTTGCAGTGGGCGCTATTTCAGGTCCTGATCTGTGAGGAGAGAGAGTTCCAGTCCGGGTGGTTCAATGTGATCGTGTGTGCGTGTGTCCGTCAGATTCCGTAGTCCCGAGGAGGTTGACGAAATCAGTCGAACTCAGCCGAAGCAAACTGCAGAAGAAACGGTCTTCAGAGGTGACCGGTCTCGAGGGAGAGAGAGTGACGAGCGCATGCGCGAAGAGGAGCAGGTCACAGAATCCGGAACGAGCGCAATTCCCTGGGCGCAGACGCTTTTAAGTCCTGAGGTGTTCCGCCTTTCCCAAGCTGTTATGCTGTTATGGCTCGTGGTGCCAGGGTGCGGATGCGGTCTGTCTTTGGATATCACTATAAGTATATAAGGATAAAAGACTCAAGTTGTTTTTAAAATATTCATGAGTCCTTTTCCTCGACTCGAGTCAAGTCTGGAGTCATATCAGGTCGAGTCTGAAGTCAAGTCTGAAATCTATAAAAATGGCAGCGGTCCCACTGTTGCCGAGGCACGGTGTCGGCTGTTGTCATGGGGATCGCAAGTGGATTTAGTGGAGGGATCCGAGACGGCTCGTCCTTATCTCGGTCCTCACCCGCTAGATCCGCGGCTCCCTCTCAGGGTTCGGAAGCACGCAGTGCGGTTTCTTCCCCCCAGAGAGAGAGCCTAGTGTTTCATCTGTCTTCCTCTGAGGAGGTTGATGTGATGAGCGTCAAAACTGAGGAGACTCAGTCCCTTGTGTATGAGGAGCTTGTGGAGGTTGATTCGTGCCAAAAAAAATAAAAAATTACATGAACGCTTCCTGCGCGTTCGTTCACAGCCTTCACACCGGGGCCTTCCTTTTCCCCCCAATCTCGACACCTCAGTGTGAGAATCCTTATTCGTCCTGACTCTTCAGCCCTACAGTCTACATATGTTGTGGAGCTAAATGAGTAGGGATATGGAGCGAAGCCAGTGGTGGAGCAGACGCTTGCGAGCTATCTCTCCCCATCTTCAGCATTGTCCCTGAAGGCCCCAAAGCTTCCCACCAAGGCTCTAACCTAACATCTGCTTTGGTTGAGAAAGCTTATATGGCAGCAGGTCAGGCTGGTGCATGTCTGCACACTATGTCAGTGCTGCGGGCCTACCATGCTGACCTGCTAATGGGCCTCAACGAGGTCCCCAGGGTTGCTGGGCAAGAGAAGCCCAAGCCATTAAGCTCCTCATATCACCAGCAGGGCGACGCTCTCGGTCGGGGTCCTTGGGACAGAAAGCGGGTCTGCGGACCGTTATTTTGTCCAAGAGGGCCTCGGCCAAGCGAGCCTTGACACCAAGAGCATCACGGCCCTGAGGGCAGCCCCCCCTGAGGGAGGAGAGGTACGCACCTCAGGATACGGTGCCCCTTCCTCCTTAGTGCTCTCAGGGAGCCATGCTGATACCCCTGCCACCCTCCAACGAGCGAAGTTCCTAGCTGCTGCCCGGCAAAGGTACGGCACGGGAATGCTCGTTCCCTCTAAGGAGGGTGTAGCGCCCTGGTTAAAAACGATAATTTCTTCCGCTGATGGTTCACAATCCGTTTATTCACATTCCGTAGAGCCATCATAATCTTGAATATCATGAACCACTGTAACAACTAAAGAAAATAAACAAATCTTGAAATTTGAAAACACCACACAAACAATAAAAAACAAATAAACATTAATCACAAACAAATCACATACATCAATAAACAAATTAAAATTACCTTGTTCACCCTTAAACCAGGAGCTAAAACTCAAAACTGGGGAAAAAATCATATCATACACACAACAAAACATACAAAAATAACACAAATAATAATAGAACAATTCCAAAGTCACAAATAATAAAGTAAACTCCTTCAGGTTTCGTTACACTCCCACCAAATTATACGGTGTCCATAAACATGAATGATTTTGAGATATTAATGCTCAAACTCACAGTACACAAAACCATTCTATGCAAAGTACAATTTTCACACTACACAACCATTTTATGCACAGTACAATTTTCACTACCTTAAGAAAAAATGATCTTATGACACTAACTAGTTTCCATTAACAATATCAGCTTCTGTATAGGCCTTTCAATCATTGATGGTTTACTGAGACGTTTGCCTTCATGTCAATTTTTGAATCGCTCAAATGTATTCTGGTTCGTCACCATAGATCTGAAAGACACATTTTTCCACATCTCCATTCTTCCTCATCACAGGAAGTACCTGAGGTAAGCATAACAGTATCGGGTTCTTTGGCCTATTACTCTCACCCCACTCTTTTACCAAGTGTGTGGATGCTGCTCTGGCTCCTCTGCGACTCCAGGGCATTCGCATACTGAATTACATTGATGACTGGCTGATTTTAGCTCAGTCTTGACAAGAGGCTTTTCGGCAGCGAGTTGTCATCCTTGCCCATATGAAAGAGCTGGGGTTAAGACTAAACGCCAAGAAAAGTGTGTTTTCTCCATCTCAGAGGACCACTTATCTGGGAGTGGTGTGGGATTTGATGACGATGCAGGCACATCTGTCTCCTGTTCGTATCGATTCGATTCTCACAGAAGTCAGGAGAATGAGGCAAGGCCAGTCACTCACTGTCAAACAGTTTCTGAGACTGTTAGGTCTGAAGACAGTTGCATCCAACATGATACCTTTTGGCCTGCTGTACATGAGACCTCTGCAGTTGTGGCTCAGGACCAAAGGGTTCTCCCCAAGGGGAAACTCACTTTACATGACCAAGGCCACGCGGCGATGCTTGCGTGCCTTATGTGCCACATGTGGAAGAAACCTTGGTTCCTATCACAAGGCCCAGTGCTGAGAGCTCCTTGTCGTCACGTAACGCTTACGATGGACGCCTCCCTCACAGGCTGGGGAGCGGTCATGAGTGGCCGCTCCACCCAGGGTCAGTGGCAAGGTCACCATCTCATGTGGCACATCAATTGCCTGGAGATGCTGGCCGTGTTTCGAGCCTGAAACATTTCCTCCCAGACCTCTGTGCTTGTCCGCTCAGACAACACATCGGTGGTCTCCTACATCAACCGGCAGGGGGGTCTGTGTTTGCGTCCCCTTTACAGGTGCACCAGATCCTCTTCTGGGCTCAAGGGAAACTTCAAGGGAAACTTCTCTCATTGAGAGCAGTCTACATCCCTGGGCATCTCAATCAGGGAGCAGACATCCTGTCGAGGCCCGGGGAATGGAGACCTCATCCTTATGGATCTGTTTGCATCCCACGACATTACATTGCATTACACGACACACTGTCCGCTCTGGTTTTTCCTCACACATCCAGCCCCACTGGAGTTGGACACCATGCTGCAGATGGGCGAGGCTGAGGCTGCGTCTGTACGCTTTTCCCCCCATTCGCTCTGCTCCTGGGAGTTCTGGAGAGAGTATGCCAGGACGGGGTCAGTATCCTTCTGGTAGCCCCGTTTTGGTCGATCCGAGTATGGTTCTCGGACCTAGTGGCCCTCCTAGACGGCTGTCCCTTCAAGATTCCGCTCAGGAGGGACCTTCTCTCTCCCTTCTCTCTCCCTTCTCCATCATGCACCCCTGCCCGGAGTTGTTGAGACCATACTCCAATCCAGAGCTGTATGCCTTGAAGTGAAAACTTTTCACTTCCTGGTGCGGACAATGGTTGCAAGACCCAGTCAACTGCCCGATTCGTACAGTCCTGGAGTTTTTTGCAGGACCGTTTCTCCGCTGGGTTATCTCCCGCCACTCTGAAGGTGTACGTGGTGGCCTTGAGTGCTTACCATGCTTTTCTGGATGGTCAATCTGTTGGGAGAAACCCACTTGTCACTTGCTTCCTTTGTGGCACGCTGAGGCTGAGGCTGTCGCAGCGCAACAAGGTGCCCACCTGGGATCTGGCAGTGGTTCTGGAGGGCCTCTGTGGAGCACCCTTCGAACCCATTGAAGGGCTTCCAGTCAAGTTCCTGACGCTTAAGACTGTGTTCCTCCTTGCCGTCTCCTCCCTCAAGCAGGTGGGAGACCTGCAGGCACTTTCATAATCATGCTTGGAGTTCGCTCCGGGTATGGTCAGGGCATTCCTTTACCCCAGTCCGGGGTATGTCCCGAAAGAAGGGTTCTCCGGCCACCAAGCAGACCATAAGTAGGTGGGTGGTCAAGGCCATCTCACTTGCTTATGAGTCCTCAGGTCTCCCTTCTCCTATGGGGGTCCGGGCACATTCGACCCGGAGTATGGCGGCCTCCAAGGCCTTTCACCTGGGCTTGTTCATAAGCGACATCTGTGATGCGGTGGGCTGGTCCTCTCCGCACACATTTGTGTGCTTTTATAATCTGGACTTGCCATCCACTCCAGGTGCTCTAAATAAAATGGCCCTAATTGTCTTTGTGATTTATTATTGGTGGATATGATGAATTGTATTTTATTTTCGTTATAAGCTATATGCAATGTTATCTTAAAAACAGCTATGATGTGTGTTTTGTATTTACTTACACAAATGCTCAAAAATCTGTTTTTAACAGTAAAAGCTTTTTATTGTAATTGTAATATATTTAATATTTATTTGTGGATTTCACTGTGTCATGTTTATCAAAATAAAACAGAAAATATAATACCCCATTTTATTGATATTTAAATAGCTCAATATGTTGAACTTCATTCTTGTGCATACAAGAGCTGTATTAAGCAGTACATAAATGATTGAATTAAAAGGCTTTGTTACCCTATGTAAATGTCTAAAACATTTGAGAATTATTCTCATTATTTGAGAAACATATCTAGCTAACTTAATCAAACTGCAATAAAGACAGCAAACACTATGAATGTCACAAATCGGGCCTGTGGCCTTCCGGCCACCCACCACTAGATGTCGCTTCCACACTGCAATCACTCTCACACCCCACAGACTGTCACAGATGACACTTCCCATCATCCTCTGCACTAATCACGTACCCCTGCTGTATCCAATCATACACACTATAAATACCACACCTCTCCCACTACACGCTCGCAGAGTTTTGTTCTAGCCCAGCTGTTCATACAAAGTGGTTATTCCCTGCCTGTTTCCCTGTTGCCTACCTGGATTGTTTATGTCTGCTGATTGTCCGCCTTATTATGGGTTATCTCTAGGCATTGAGTGTACCCCTCCATTCCATTTAAAGGGCTCATCCGTATGGCTGTCCCCTCAAATTTGATGTGATAAGGGCCGATTTCAGATACAGCCCAAAAGGCATGCTTGCAACCATTAGCCAAAAAAGCATAACGACTAAAGATAACTCTTCCGGTCTGGCAGTATGTGGGAAAGGAAACCAGAGGCAGTTTTTTTTATAGATGTCAATGGAGGAGAGGCATCACTACGCTGAATAAATAGCTTTTTAGAGGAAGCGGCTTATCATTTAATGAATCGACAACCTATCTGCTAATCTTCAACATGTTTTACACTAAACAATACTTTTGGATTTTGGATCTGACAACATTAATGGGCCAAAATGTAGACTACCCTGTGATTTATTGCACCGCACATACAGAAAAGACACAATTGTAATACCCATCATTAATGACTAGTTCAGTTGTCACTACTTGCATTTTTAATTACATTACAATGCGTCTGTCACTCCCAGAAATTAACTGTGTATACAGAACAGGATTAAGCATTAAAAGGTGAATTGACAACTGAATTTGGATGCAGTGTATTCAGTACGTGGCTAATATATTATGGTCAATTCAACTTTGAGTACTGATTGGATGAGCGACAGTGCCTTGGGCATGGATCCGTTTAATGTGCAAACAAACCTGCATGATCATAGCAACTTGTGATTTTCAGAAATGGATATTTTTAATAAATCAGCATTTTATTTTGAATTAAGAATGACAAAGGTGCAGAATAAAGAAATTATTAGATTAATCTATATTAGTATATTATAGTGTACAATGCATAGACAGGATTCAATAAATGGTCAAAAAAAAAATGTACAAACAAAAGATAAAATAAAAATATTTGTATTCATTAAAAAATCCATTCACTGATTGTTATATTATTATTATTATTATTATTATTATTATTATTATTATTATTATGTTTAGACCTATTGTAAATGCCAAAAATTCATGCTTTTGTTTTTCTTTTTAGCATTTGTTTCAATGGTTCAGCACAACATTGAGAATGTCTTTGTGTTCTGTGTAAACATATATCACTCTGAGTGCATAGCAGAACTATGAACTGTGAAATCGCCAAATTGTGTAGATTTTCAAGTAAAAGAAAAGACAGATATGATGGTGTAATTCCATTATAACAGTTGCAACACTCATTTTTTATTACAACTCAAAACCCTCTCAGTGCACACATTAACCTATATGTATCCCAGATACTTCTCTTCATCAATGACTCTTCCTTATACATAATCTAAGTTTATTGCAACCTGTATTGAGACACTGAAAATAACAAATTTGTACTAATAATCCATTTAGCATACAGTATACATGCTGCTTATTTAATAACATCCGTATATGAATTATAGTATATTTTCTATTTTCTCATTTATCTTCACATATATGTTTGCAAAAGAAAAGTGTAAAAGAAAAAAAAAAAAATAATAATAACAATTCATTTTCAAAGGTTAGTAGAGTGAGTGTTTTCTTTCTTTTATCGACATGTAAACAAATTAAATCATTTTGTACTAACTTTATTTCTTAAAAGTTTAAAAATCCTTTGTCTTATTTCCTTGGCTTGTAAACCATATATTATGGGATTCAAGACTGGTGGAATAACATGAAACATTACATTAGCTAGTTTCCTAGTTTCAGCATATACAGTGAAACGATGGAGAAAAATTCCAACAGATCCAGAAACCAGCATTATTATATAAATAGTCAAATGAGTAGTACAGGTTTTTATGGCTTTGCTGTTTGTTGTTTTGTTTTTACTTTTGAAGCATACCATCGCTATTCTGAAATATGTTAATGCAACACTCACCATTGAAGAGGCAAATACAACCACAGTGAAAGTTAATCCATACACATTATTAATCACTGTACTTTCACAAGACAGTTTAAATAGTGAAGCGTTGTCACAAAAGTGGTTTGAAATAAATGATCTGCAGTGAGATAGACGCACACTGAGGCCAATCAATACTGACACAAACACTACTGCAAAACCCCAGGCTCCTGCCGACAGTTTAACTACCATATTATTACTCATTACAGTTGGGTATTGCAGTGGATTGCATATGGCCACATATCTGTCAAAGGCCATGATTATTATCACCGTGTGGGATGCTGTACCATTCAAATGTGTAAAGTAAGCTTGAATAACACACTCTACATATGTGATGTAGCGCTCAGAAGGGTCTATTAAAATATCCCTCAACAAACGTGGCACAAAAACAGTGGCACCCATTACATCATTCAATGTTAAGTTGCAGAAAAGAATGTACATAGGCTGGTGTAAACTTTTTTCCAGTGAGATCTGAATCATCATCCCAATGTTAGATATCATCATAAATATGTAAGCAAGCAAAAGAATGATAAATGCCGGAAGGCTTGACTGAGATGTAACATTCAGTCCTTCCACTAGTAGTACGCTGTACCTGAATGTCTGGTTGTCCATCTGTGACCTAAACAAAGCATACAGATAAAATAAATAAAATAATAAGATGTAAGTATTAGTACACAGAACAGATAAAATATATAAAATCAGAATATAGCTACTTCTTTACCTACAAAGGTATAGTTGAGTGATAGATACACAGTTGTCACGTCAGTTGGTACAAAATGTTTGCACCCCTTTCCTGATTAGTCTGATTCAAGAGCACAACCAGCTTGTCTCTGATTTGAGTTTAGTTTGCTTGGCCATTTTAAATGTGTCAAGTTCTCTGTTGTCGTCACACTCCCTGAGTGAAAAAAAAAAAAAAAAACACGTGTGATTTGTGGACTGCTAGTCCAGTTTGCTTGGCTTGCTGATGATCATATATATATATATAATATATAATATATGTGTGAAGAGTTCAGATGCAAAAGCCTCTAAATTTGACATCTTTCTTTAAAAAGTGCATTTTTATCAGGCTCTGATGTATAGGTTTCTGTATACATTTGTTCTGATTGGGCTGAAGGTGGGATTTTAGCGAGTTTGAAGTAAAAGTATTTGATGTCACCCTCCCCCAATCAGAAGTACCAGTACCTACATAAAAACCTATACATCGGAGCCTGATAAAAATGCACTTTTTAAACAAAGATGTCAGATGGATTTTGCATCTGAACGTGTGTGTGTGTGTGTGTGTGTGTGTGTGTGTGTGTGTGTGTCCTTTTCACCTGTTTTTTGTTGTTGTTGTTTAGTTCCTTGTTAACCTTTGTGCATACACTGATCAGCTACAACATTTAAACCTCTGAGATGTGAAGTGAATAATACCAATTATATTGTTATCATGGTCGCAGACCGGTTAGAGTGCCCATGATTACCCTTGTTCACTACCAAAAAAGCCTACAGTGGACTTGTAAACATCAGAAATGGACTGTGGAGAAGTGAAAAAAGGTTGCTTGGTCTGATGAATCACGCTTTCTTTTAGATCAGGTGTATTATGGCCAGGCAAGGTGCAGGTGTATTATGGGAAGAAGGCCTCTGCCTGTTATGGTAGCCATGCTCCCGAACTCTTGCTAAAAGTTGAGCTGTGAGCATAATGGACCACTCTAAATGTTTTGTTGGTGACTCTGAGGCTCAATGGTTCTTGGGGGAGATGAACCCATGAATGGCACACTCATAGTAGTCATTCAACAACAAACTGGGTTAAGCTAATGCATTTTGACAGTAAATTAAGGTCAGTAAAAGAAAAAAGTACAATAAAAAATAAATGACATACTGCACTTTTAACTTAACTGGTAGGTTTGCCTTTTGTTATACTGTGATGTTTGCCTTAGTCCTCTCTTTGCATTTTTTTGTGTTATGTGCTTCCTTTGTTTCTATTTTGGCATTCTTATAGCTCAAGCATTTCAGAATGTTGCTAGCAATGCCAAAGTCCTTTGTTGTTTCCTAATAAATTAATGAACTGTATTCCTTTAATGTAATGCACTGCAAAAAATGCAATAATAACATTTACACATTTGGCAGACACTTTTATCCAAAGTGACTTAAACACTGCAAAAAATGCTTTTCTAGTTTAGATTTTTTGTCTTGTTTCTAGACAAAATATCAAAAAAATCTTAAATCAAGAAGGATTTTCTATGCAAGTAAAAATTATTGTCTTGTTTTCAGAAAAAAGAAGTCAAAATTAAGTGAGGTTTTGCTTGAAACAAGCAAAATAATCTGCCAGTGGGGTAAGCAAAATAATCTAGTTCTCATCTTGAAATAAGATGATTTTGCTGACCCCATTGGCAGATTATTTTGCTTGTTTCAAGCAAAAACGCACTTAATTTGAACTTCTTTTTTTCTGAAAACAAGACATTAACGTGTACTTGTCTAGAAAATAATTCTTGATTTAAGAATTTTTAGATATTTCGGCTGAAAACAAGACAAAAAATCTAAGCTAGAAAAGCATTTTTTCACTAAAGTATCCAAGTCACTTTGGATAAAAGTGTCTGCCAAATGTGTAAATGTTATTACTTTCTTGTTTTAATATTAAAGTTGCAAATAGATCCTCTCCTCAACTTCTTTTTGGCCAGAAAAATAACATTTCTAGCATTTGCAAAACAGCATTTTTCTATCTTAAAAATATAGCGAAATTACGACCTGTGCTCTCAAATTCAAATGCAGAAATGTTAATTAATGTGTTTATGACCTCCAGGATAGATTATTGCAAGGCTTTATTGGGTGGTTGTTCCGCACGCTTAACAAACAAACTCCAGCTGGTCCAAAATGCAGCCGTTAGAGTTCTTACTAGAACCAAAAAGTATAAGCACATTACCCCGGTTCTGTCAACACTGCACTGGCTCCCTATTAAACATCGTATTGATTTTAAAATCTTGCTAATAACTTATAAAGCCCTCAATTGTTTAGCTACTCAATACTTGAGGGAGCTCTTATTACATTATAGTCCCTCATGCCTGCTGCATTCTCAAAACTCTGGCAATCTGATAATACCCAGAATATCAAAATCAACTGCGGGCGGTAGATCATTTTCTTACTTGGCACCAAAACTATGGAACAATCTACCTAATTCTGTTCGGGAGGCAGACACACTCAGTCAGTTTAAATCTAGACTAAAGACCCCTCTCTTTAACCTGGCTTACACATAACATATTAACACATATCTATAATTCAATTCCGTTAAAGGATTGTTAGGCTGCATTAATTAGGTCAACCGGAAGCGGGAACACTTCCCATAACACCTGATGCACTCACTGCATCATAAGAAGAATGGAATCTATGCTAATATTGTCTGTCTCCTGCTTATTCTGAGGTCAGATCCAGTATGAATCCTGAATCGGCCAATACATTTCCCTGATCCAGTTCGTATCCAGATGGTGGGTCAGTACATATAGACCACCTCTACAGGTCTGTATGGGAGTATAAACTACTTATTTATTGGTCAGAGGAGAACTGACCCCCCGACTGAGCCTGGTTTCTCCCAAGGTTTTTTTTTCTTCATCTGTGTCACAGATGGAGTTTTGGTTCCTTGTCACTGTCACCTATGGCTTGTTCAGTTGGGGACAACTAAATTGGGGACAATTAATTTGGGACAATCAACTATTGATTAATTTCCTCTAACTATTTTTTTTTAATTGATTCTTTTTGCATTATTGATATATTACTTTCCTATTTGATACTGTAAAGTTGCTTTGACACAATTTGTATCGTAAAAAGCACTTTATAAATAAAGCTGACTTGACTTGACTTGACCTGACTGGTATCTCCATAGGTTATTTTCTCAGTTTTTGTAACCTGATGGAGTATGGGTTCCTTGCTACTGTCACCTTTGGCTTGTTAAGTTGGTATATAAAAGACACTTAATATTCATTGATTATCGCATTATCAGTATGACTGCACTGACACCATCAGATGAGAAGAAAACTTGAAATGACTTGAGCTGTATGATAACATTAATGTATTTTTAAAGCTGCTTTATAGCTAAATCGTCTCCTTTCATAACTGATTGATTGTGTAACATCAACAGTTATTTAACTTAATTGAACTGAACTGACTTGAGCTGAATAATTATGCTATTTGTCTAATTTTTGATAAAGGATTATTGGTTATTATTTTGCGGTTTAATACTGTGAATCTGCTTGGAAACAAACTATTGTATAAAGCACCAAATGTGACTTGACCTTTTGCAAATGTTACAATAGCTTTGTTTGTTATACTTTCAATTGATTTGTTATTGTTTTCTAGCAAGGTATAAATATTATGTATTCCCTCAAACAGAGACAATATAACTCTCACTGTAGCAGTGTTCCATTTATTAAAGTTTGTATTTCAAATGCCAAGAAATTCAAAGAAATTCATCCTTGTGCTGGACCTATCCAAATTTCACCTCAATTTTCATATTTTTATATTAAAATCATATTAAAATATTACAATAATATTATCGTCCAAAAGCAAAGGAAATGTAATATAATTATGCCTGTAACAAAACATGACAAAAATGTATACACAAAATGTTCTCATTAGATATCATTAGATGAACACTATTTACACAGCATACAGTAATTGAGTAATGCATTATTGTACTAACAGGAGTGTTTTGTTTTCCTTTGTTTTTCATTGATAAGAAGCAAATACTGAGGACAAGGTTCTCAGGACAATGTCAAGTTCCTCAAATGAGATATGAACAGTGTGGTTTAAGAGCATTAATGAATGGTGATTATGATTATGTTAAACAGAACCATGCATGTTCATATATTACAGCATTTTGGTAAACTGTAGTTCAAATAGTAATGCATGGTGATAGCAACACCAAAGTCATGGGTTCAGTTCTTAGGGAAAGCAACAATTGATAAATGTGTACCTTGAATGCAATGCAATATAAGTCATTATGGATAAAAGTGTCTGCCTAATGCCTAAATGTTATGTAATTTAAAAACAGCTTTCACAGCCCTACTTTTCTTTTTAAGTGCAGCACCTGTATCAGGATGTGTCTAATCTCAGAGCACTGCAGCCCATAAATAATTGGATTCAAAATGCTTGGAATGATATGAAACAGCAGGGAGGCGAGTTTCCTGTAGTCTGAATAGGCAGGAAAGCGGTGTAGCACTATAACAATAAACCCATTGATGATCATAATCAAATAGAGAGCCAGATGTGTGCTGCAGGTTTTCAATGCACGGCTGTTCAAAGTTTTACTCTTAGTTACTAAGCAAACAGCGGTTATTTTAATGTATGTAAACGCAATACTTCCCATAGACGAACCAAACAGCAGTACTGTGTATATCAGCCCATACAAGTTATTGACAGTCACATCCTCACAAGATAACTTGAACAAAGATGCATTATCACAAAAAGGATTTGAAATTAAAGTGCTACAACGGTTGAGCCTTAAAGTAAGGCCTATCAAGATGCTAATGAAAATTAAAGCTACACCCCAGGCTAAAGCTGACAGTGTGATGACCATTTTGCTTGTCATTATGGTTTGGTAGCGGAGTGGATTGCATATGGCCACATATCTGTCGAAAGCCATGATTATTAGTATAGTATGGGAGGTTGTGCCATATGTGTGTGTAGAAAATGCTTGAACAACACACTCAACATAACTAATATAGCGCTCAGATGGTGGCTTTAGAATGTCCATGAGCAGCCGAGGAACCATGATGGAATTGCCAAGGATGTCATTTAATGGCAAGTTACAGAAGAGCATGTACATCGGTTCATGTAGGCTTCTGTGTGCTGTTATGAGAATAAATATTCCAATGTTAGACACAATAATTATCACATAGAAAAGCAGGAAGAATACAAAAACAGGATACATGGCCTGCTCCGGTGCCTTCAGTCCTTCTAATTGCAAAATAATGCTGTTGTACGTTAGATTCTCCATTAAGACGTTTTTGAAAATGTTAAAGTCTTGTTCGTTGCTCTGAGAAAATCTTTGCGCAAGTAAGCAAATTCTAAAATCCACAAGGATTTCTCCACAGCATGTTTGTTAAATGCAGCACATTGTGCAAATGCAACTGAGAGGGATTTTATCAAAGAGATGGTAAACAACTCTTAATGCAATTAATACAAAAAAGGTTAGAATTAATAGAAAAAAACATCCATCTGAAGAACATTTGGATAAAAATCACATCTAAAATGTTTACTCAGATTAAGATGATGTGTAAGTCTATAAAAGACACCTGGCTGTGTACTCATTTTATAGACTGTCTCCCTGTAAATTATGCAAACATCACCTGATACATATGCAAAAAAACTTGATGTCAGGGGGGACTGATGTTATTGTCTGGAACCACACCTGTTTCTTAAACTAGCAGTTATGTACTAGATGTTACTAGTTAATTCATTAAGTTTCTTTTCATATATGTTTAACTGTGATAAGAGAGAGAAAGATCTGTTAAAATGAAAATCAAGTTAATAAAACATAATTTCACAAGTTTGCCCTTACATCTAATCTGCTTGAGCAAGTGGAAAACACATTTTGGCGTGCTGTCTTGGGGGAGGGCTCCGGGCCTGGAATATAGACCGAACCCAGAGAACTCCCCAAAAGAAGCTTTTATGCAATGGACAGATGTTTGAAGCAAGTGATGGAGGAACTCTCGCTTCTGAAGGGAGCAGTGTGTCATAAAGGAGTCATAGGCGGGTGGATCCAAGTGCAAAGCTTTATTAAACAAACTCATGGTCGACAAGCGTGGTCAAAACAACAGACGGGTACAACGCAGGTAATCCAGAAGAGCAAACGATAGTCCAGGCAGATAGTCGAGGCGGGCAGCGATCAAAGGGATAGTCCAGAAACAAGCGAGGGTCAAAAGGCGGGCAGAGAACAATCACAGGAGCCAGGGAACAAGGGGGTCAACACGGGAAAACAAACACGGAATAAACGCTCAGAAATTACAGGGTACTGTTCAAGACTTCGCAAAGAAATGGTGAATGAACCGGGCTATTTATGCATTGTGAGCAAGATGGCCGACTTTGGGTGAGAGGTGAAAGGAAACAGGAAGTTCATGAGAAAGGGGTTATGGGAAATGTAGTGAGCTAATAGTCCAAAAGTACATGTGAAGGCTCCCACTAGGGGAGAGTGGAGGGAGCCACACCGGTAAAGATCGTGACACTGTGGCTCTGCTGCACTGAAAGAGAGAGTACCCCTTGCAAAGTTCAATGCGTCGGATGGAGGGCTCCCAAAGCGACCGAAGGGAGCCACGGTTCTGCTGCACCAGGAGGGAGAGCACTTCCGCCGCCGAGCACGCAAGGTAACTCACGTGACGGAAGGAGAGCTCACCCCACTGCAAAAAAACATACAGTGCAATATCATGCCCTCCGTCCATCACGTGAGTTACCCTGCGTGCTCGGCCATGGACGGGCTCTCCCTCTTAGTGCAGCAGTGCTGTGGCTCCCTTCGGTCGCAGTGGGAGTTCTTCATCCATCGCATTAAACTTCGCAAGGGGGGCTCTCTCTTCTGGTGCAGCAGAGTCTGATGCTGAATGAGTAATGAAATTCGACGTCTGGAGGGCTCTTATGTGACCAAAAAGGAGTTTATGCTTCAGAAAGGAGGGACTTGGGTGCCCAGGGTTTTTTTTTTTTTTTTTTTAATCTAAATGAAGTGATTGCAAGGAGAGAAAAATCGGGAAATGGCAGGTTATAGGAGAGGTGAAATGCTTTGAAACATCTCCAAGCTGTAAGGTATGAATGGATAGTCCTGGGTTAAACTGCTTTGAGAACAGAATCAAGTGAGGTGTTGAGGAGAGGTTTTAGGGGATGAGTTATGGGAATATGAGTTGCAAATAGGGAGGTACTGGGGTTGCCAATGGGTCCGCCTCCGGAGCCAGCATTCTGAATTTCTGAAACATAGTTCTTAAGAGCCTTTCTGAGAAGATTTATACACACGGGCTCAGGGGCGGAAAACGGAGAGGAGAAGAAATAGGGAATGGCAGGTGCTGGAGCCTGCACCGTTAGCGGAGGGATCCTCGCACTCGGGCTGGCTCCAGCACTTGAGACAGCTCCTGGGGGGTTGAGAAAGAGAGGGAAAGGAAAGCCTGCACTACTAGCGGAGGCAGCGTCATGCTAGTGTCTGTTATGGGAGCTCACTAAAAAAAGGGGTCATTAGTAGTGGCAGGAAAAGGCTGAGATGTGAGGGCCTGCGTTGCAAGTAGAGGCAGCTTTGTGCTTTCTGCGGCTGCTGTAGCTGTAGGCCGCAGGAAAGGGGAGTGGTTTGTGACTTTTGGCTGGACATGTTAAAAAGTCTGGCTAGCCTGCAGTGTTGCTGACTTAGTGATTTTGTTGTTAGATTTTAGCAATTTCTCAGACTACCCAAGCAACTTGTTTTTCGAAGCGACTAGTGACAAAGGAATGCATCTAAAAAGTATTTGGCAACCTTTAAAATGATAAAATTATAAAAGGCATACGCTTTTCTCTTAACAACATGAACGGAATAAGGTATTGAAGACAGCTAGCCAGCCAAGCAGCACATTGTAATGTTAGACACTTTGAGAGGTGCCTAGTGGTACGCACTTCACATATGAATTAAGTCGCAAGTTGCACTTGTTTAATAATTGTTTTGTCATGATACATCTTCATTTTAGTTTGTACCTATGTCTGGTAATCCTTTACTGTTAGTCCATGGTTAACTTTATTCATAAACTGATCTGTCTTATCTGCTGGACCTGAGACTCAAACCTGCAACCTTCAGGTTACAAGTCAGACTCTCTAACCATTAGGCCATGACTGTCCTCTATTCATTAATCAGCAGTACCTACATTCAATTATAGAAAGAGAACTACCTGACTCACAAGCAGGGTTTCAGAAAGGTCATCATGGCGCACATGACCACATAGCAAATGTCTGCAGTGGATTGCTGAAAAAAAATGTAACAAATATCAGAAAATCTACATGTGCTTCATTGACTATAGCAAGGCTTTGGATTGTGCTGTACATGACAACCTATGGAAGGTTACTTCAAGAATTGGGAATGTCATTGCATCTGATACACATCAAGAAGCTGTTATCTGAACATAGTATGGTGATACAGAATATTTAAATATTGAAAAGGGTGTGAGACAAGGTTATATTCTGGCCCCAGTTGTCTTCAATCTTTATGCTGAAATGATCATGAGGAAATTCAATCTGGAAAATTTGAAAATAGTTCTAAAGATTAATGGCAGAAATATCAATAATCTCCACTATGCTGATGATACAACCTTATTAGCAGAAACCTTGATCTGAAACACCTTAGAATAAAAACTCAAAGGGAAATTGAAAAGATGGGATTTCACCTAAACATCAAAAAGACAAAAATAAATAAATAAATAAATAATAATAATAATAATAATAATAATAATAATAATAATAATAAAATAGAAAAATAAATTGAATGAGTCAGACTTCTGCTTCCAGGGATCCATACTTGTGAATACACTCTGAAATAAAGTTCCACATTTCATTAGGATGAAATGCAATGTCAATCATGCCCCAAATCTAGAGGAACACATCAACCTCAAAAACAAATGCAGGCTAGTCCAGGCAGTTTTGTTCCCTTTTAACCTATGAATGTGAAAGCTGGACTATGAACTGATTGAAGGAGCATTGATGCCTCTGATTTGTGGTGTTGGAGAAGGCTCTTAAAGAAACTCATTAAAAAAAAAAAAACGAATTTTCCAACTCCCCTAACGTCTGTTAGCATCTCTCTCAAAAAGAGTTTTGATATTTTTCCTATGTAAAATTTGACTCTTCTGTAGTTACATTCAAGTTTTAAATAGGAAAAAAAAATTAAAACTCTTTGGTCATTTTTGAGCGAGATGCTAACGGTCTAATCAGATTCAATGATCTATGCTAAGCTATGCTAAAAGTGCTAACGCCAGACCCGGAGATCAGCTGAATGGATTCGAAAACGGTAAAACTCATCTGTTTAACTCTAGTTAAAAGGAGTTGAAAACTAAGCCTATTATCAAAAAAAGAGGAGTGTTCCTTTAAGGATACCATAGACAGCGAGGGCTACCAACAGAGAGGTCTTGGAGCTCATTAAACCAGAAATGACACTTAAGGGAAAATTACCAAACTGTGGCTCATCTAATTTGGCCATGTTGTGGCGCGGCCACATAATCTGGGATATGTATATATATCCCATATATATATTCACATATATATAAAGTCAAATGAAAAAATTGAGACTTACCAGTACACCTACACTCTCCCGTTTACAGGCCTACTCACCCTCTTCCTCCCACATTTCCCCAGTCCAATGTCCACAGGCACCGGGGCCTGTGATTAAGGCAAAAAGTACAGTTAATACAGTTCCAAATACCACTTATGACATTAATTCTACTGTGCCTACTCAACCCTCTAATGTGCTTACCTCCACAGTAATGGCTGGTTCATCCTCATTTTGTGCTAGGCCTCCCATCCGTATAGAGTTCCCCTCCTTCGGCAACTCGTGTGAAACAGCTGAAGTGCTCAACTTTATTGAGCAGTGCGAGAACTTCTTGGAGATCAGGCCTCTCCCCAGTCTCGAGCTCATCGGAACCTTGAGTACTGTCCTGAAGGGGCCTGCTTAGAGCTGGTGGAAAGCAGAGAAGGCTAAGGTAACAGACTGGCAATCCTTCAAAAAGGCATTCAAGGCAGCTTTTCTTTCAGACGATTACCTCTCAGAAGTGGAGGAGAAGCTGAGGACGCTGGTCCAGCAGCCACGACAACGCCTGAGGAATTTCGCTTACGATTACCGGGCCCTCTGCTTGAAATGGAAGCTGGAGATCTCAGAGGAGGAGTTGGTGAACCGCATCCTGAATAACATCAACCCCAGAGTGGCAGGATGTCTACGGGGGACAGTGAACACGGTGGAGCAGCTGGTGAAGGTTGGATCATTGGTGGAGAAGGACTGCATGGGCGCAAAGGACTACTGGCTTAAAGTTGGTACCCAGGGTAACAAAGACAAACCTAAGAGGTCGACGGAACGTACCAACAACAAAGATCTAGCTGGTCTTACTCTTGCGCAACCCCATACAATCACCTCCCTTCTCATCGTTCCTGTAAAGGTGAATGAAAAGGAGGTGAAGGCAGTAGTGGACACGGGCAGCTCTTACACCTTGATGCAGGAGAGCTTGTGGAAGCAGCTGAAGCCGGTAAGTCCATCAGTCATGTCCTCCACACCACAGAGATTCATTATGGCTGATGGCATGATCCACCAGTCCAGGGACCTGCAAAAATTACATTACAAATGGCAAGATCGAGAGTGCATGCTGGATACGTATATTCTTAAGAACACCCACCTCGCCTTTCCCCTTATTGTTGGCCTGGATTTCCTGAGCGCCACTGGAGCGGTTTTGGAAGTGGGTGAAGGCAGGTACGGTTTCAGGTCTGGAGGAGGATATGCGTATTACCCTTTCCTGCCTGCACAGGTTCCAGCAGGTTCAGCTACCTGGAAAATCTCATCACGGTGCACTGGCCAAGCTCAATTTATATTATGCCTTACCACCAATGGGCAGACTTCCTGAACTTCTGCCCTGCCCACCTTGTCACCTTGGTCATCACCTGTGGTCCTGGTCCCCAAACCTGATGGCACATACAGGTTCTGTGTGGATTACAGGAAATTAAACAGCAAAACAGTACCCGATGCCTACCTAATGCTGCTGATTCATGACAACCTCGAATCCCTGGAAGGCGCCTCCTGGTTCAGTGCATTGGATTTGCAGTCTGGTTACTGGCAGGTGGAGATGGAGGAAGCAAATAAAGAAAAAACAGCTTTTATCACCACCAAAGGGCTATTTCAGTTCAAATCCATGCCGTACGGCCTTCGGAATGCTGAAGCCACTTTCCAACGGCTGATGGAGAGAGTGCTGGCTGACTTGAGGGGGAAGATATGTTTTGTTTACATCGATGACATCATTGTCTATTCAAAGACATTGTCACAACACATCAAACATCTCAACAGTCTTCCATAAACTCACCCAGGCCAACTTAACCCTCAATATGAAGAAGTGCCATTTCTTCAAAAGGTAGCTCAAATTCCTTGGCCATATCGTCTCTGAGAGGGGTGTGGAGATCGACCAGAAGAAGAGCAGGGCCGTTGTAGAGTTCCCACCTCCACACGATCTTAAAGCTCTGCAAAGATTCCTGGGCTTGGCAGGCTGGTACCACAAATTCATCCCTCACTTTGCTGACATCGCTGCTCCACTCAACCACCTGAATAAAAAGGGAGTTAAGTGGGAGTGGACTCCAGAGTGTCAGGAGAGCATGGAAGCCCTAAAACTGGCATTACAAAATGCCCCAGTTTTAATCCAACCTGACCTCAATAAGGCTTTCCAGCTCCATACGGATGCGAGCGATGTAGGCCTGGGGGCCATCCTCACCCAACACACAGACGAAGGAGAAAAGGAGGTGGCTTATGCATCCCAGACCTTAACAGGGGCGGAAAATAATTACAGCACATCAGAGAAAGAATTTCTAGCTGTGGTGTGGGCTGTTGAAAAATGGAGGCATTACCTGGAGGGGAGGCCCTTTGACGTCTACACAGATCACTCTGCACTCGCCTGGGCCTTCAACTGTCCAAAAACCTCCTCATGCCTCACCCGTTGGACCCTCCGACTGCAACAATTCAACTTTCAGGTCCATCACAGGAAAGGCTGCCTCAATATGGGCCCGGATGCCTTGTCTTGAGCGCACACTCCACCCAATGATGCTGCACTTTGTATCTCTGTTTCATATCAACATCAGACCACTTTGCCACACTCCCTAGAAGACATTGCTAAAGCTCAACAATCTGAGAATATCACCGCCCACCTGCAGTCTGGAATTTCACCTCATACAGCCAAAGAACGGTCCATCTCCTTCGAGGAACAGCGATGTGTATGGTACCGTAAGGTTCCTTTAAAAAAACAGGGAGAGAAATTTCAGCTGGTAGTACCACCTTCCCTAAGAATGGCCTTCCTTCATTACTATCATGACAATTCTCTAGCTCACAGGTCACAGAACCGGGACACACCCTGGGGGTGGATCTAATGGGCCCATTTCCTCCCAGTAAGAAAAGGAACTCATACCTTCTGGTGGTGGTGGACACCAAGTGGGTGGAGATGTTCCCACTTCGGGATGCCAAGACCCAGAAAATAGTGAAAATTCTCCGGGAGGAGATTTTCACTCGCTGGGGGGTCCCGAAACATCTGGTGTCTGATAGGGGTCCACAGTTCACCTCCAGCATTCTGGGTGAGCTGTGCAGAACGTGGGGTTGTGTGCAGAGATTAACTACTAGTTATCATCCCCAGGCAAATCTTACAGAAAGAGTCAATTGCACTGTAAAAACAATGATTGCTGCCTATGTGGGACAACATCATCAAACCTGGGACCAGTGGCTACCAGAATTCCGTTATGCAATCAACACCGCCCAACAGGAAACCACAGGGAGGACACCAGCTGAGCTCATGCTGGGTCGTCAAGTGCTGGGACCACTGGAACGCCTTATCCACCATCCATCTTCACCCGACCAGGTGGCTTATTCCCTGGTTGAACGGCAGAAAATCCTGGCAGAGGAGGTAAAAAGCAGAATGAGGGTGAGCCAAGCCAAACAAGCTAGGTATTATAATTACCGGAGAAAAAATGCGCAGTTTCAACTGGGTGACCTCCTAGTTTGGATGAAAACCCATCCTCTTTCCAGTGCCTCCAACAAATTATTTGCCAAGCTAGCGCCCAAATGGGAGGGTCCAGCTGAAATTCAAAGTAAAACAGGGCCAATAAATTACACTGTGTGCTGGGGTAACCCCCCTAAAACTGATGTATTTAATGTGGCGAATCTGAAGTGTTATTATGGTCACTCACCTCCGATGCCGTTGGCGGGGGTATGTAAAGCTGTAATGAATTGTCATTATAATTATTGATTTATACTTTACAGCTGTTTATATATTATCTCGCCAGTTTTGTTATCCCGTCGGTAGTGTTGCTCTGTTCACGGCCGTTCTCGCGGTACTTCCGCGATGACGCGCCAGGGGATTCCCTTACGTCACAGCAGTCAGCTGTTTTGGAGGTTCCTATAAAAACAGACCGCGAAGCCCGCGGTTGGGAGTTCTTTTTTTTTTTTGCTGTACTGTTTTCTTGCCTTTTTTTGTTTGGCGATCGCCTGTGATATTGTTTGTTTTCCGCGTCTGTGACCTTCATCCGCCTGTCATTAAAGAAAACCCTCGTTTTGTGGATTATTTTCTTTTCGTTTGGACTATTCCCGTCACAGGACAACGCCATTCCCTTTCGCGCTCTCGGACTTAAGCTTACCAGCAGAGCTGGGAAGAGTACTTGCAAGTTGTAATCAGTTACTGATTCCAGATTACATGACAAAAATTGTAGTCAGTAATGTAATCAGTTACATTACATATTTTAGGTAATCTAATCTGATTACTTTTAGATTACTTTTGACTTAACTTGTTTATCACATTGATTTAAACAGGATTATCTTGTAGCATAATGATGTAAAAAATGCAAAGAGTAAGAAAATATGTTCCATTCATTGTAATTTACAACATGAAGTGCATTAAACATTTTTATTACATCAAGGTTTCCCAAACAGGAACTGCAGAGGGTTTGTGAGTTTAATGAAAAGCTAACAATCAATTAAATCATAAAAAAATGAAATTAAAATAAATAATTTTAAAACAAAGTCCTTTTTAAGGAATGTCTCTTCACTTGGTGGTCATATTTGCAATGCCTCCAGGCAGCTCAGACAAGGCCAGGTCCTATCTTAATGAATGGGACCATCCTGAAATCTCAAAAACTGCTTGCTGAACTCACAATTAAATTACATATATCAAATCAGCAACAAAAATCTTAAATTAATTGCCCCATGAATGTTGTTTCTTATGCTCAAATAGTTTTTGAAAATAGAAAATGAGTCATAAAGTACTTATGATTGGCTGGTCTAGCCTCAGGTTTCTATGGGAAATTTGTCTCTTTCATTTAGAAGGTGGGACTATTCCTCCATATTGCGTGTTGCTTTTTCTCCCATTTATAAGTATAGGAGTGAACCATCATTGTGTTTCATTAGTCTTTGTTTTAAAATAACAATTGAAATAAAACACTTACTAAAATAATATTTTTATTTACCTGCATGCCATGTGACCATTAATCAACATCAAAGAAATCGTCTCGGTTACGAAGGTAACCCTCGTTCCCCGAAGGAGGGAACGGAGACGTTACGTCCATGACGTAATATTGGGGATCGGCAACGAGACCCTATCACCTCTGAGCTAAAGAGAAAAAGCCAATGAGAATTGGCGAGTGGAATTTGCATGCCGCGCCACTCCCCCGGACATACGGGTATATAAGATGGCGGCGTGCATCCACTCATTCAGATTTGCTGAGGAGCCGAGCCGCAACCCGGCTTCAGCGCAGTCCAGGATTGTGGCAAGAGGACGTAACGTCTCCGTTCCCTCCTTCGGGGAACGAGGGTTACCTTCGTAACCGAGATGTTCCCCCTCAGTCGTTCTCTACGACGTTACGTCAATGACGTAATATTGGGGACCTCTGGAAAACGCCACAATCCTGAACTGCGTTACGCAGCCGAGACCCAATGCCGGCAGGCAAGCGTGTCGGAACAAAGGGCTCAATGCGTAACCGTCCCAACGCCCTGTAGACCACGTGGTGGCCCACCAGGGGTGCCAAGTTTTGAAGCAGCCGTTGGGGGGCGGAGCACAATGACGGTTAAGTCATGTGGAAGCTTTAGAAGTAAGTCTAACTAGACTGGGGAAACACGGAAGGTTCCGTGGAGATACTGAGACATGATGCCACAACCGGAGGGGGGTGAAGGAGGCCCCGCTCCGGAGCACAGCATGGACTACTCCGTCTAGTCCAGTACTGCGGGGCAAGGAGGACCCAGAGTTCAACCATGGGAACAACCGCAGCAAGCCGACACCTGAGCCGTCCTCCCGCAAATTACCTGATGTTACCCAACACACGGGAGGACACTGGCTCAACGCGGAGGTTGTAGAACCGCGCAAAGGTATTGGGTGTCGCCCAGCCCGCAGATCTACAGATGTCTGCTAGAGAGGCGCCGTGCGCCAGCGCATAGGAGGAAGCAACACTCCGGGTGGAGTGGGCTCTCACTCCCAGGGGGCACGGCTCACCTTGGGCTTCATACGCCAAGGTGATGGCATCAGCTACCCAGTGAGCCAACCTCTGTTTGGAGACAGCATTCCCCTTCTGCTGTCCCCCGAAGCAGACAAAGAGCTGCTCGGAGCGTCTGAAGCTCCGGGTGCGGTCCACGTAAACGTGCAGGGCACGGACGGGACACAGCAACTCCAAGGCCGGGTCTGCCTCCTCCTGGGGCAGAGCTTGCAGGTTCACCACCTGATCTCGAAAGGGAGTGGTGGGAACCTTGGGCACGTAGCCGGGCCGGGGTCTCAGGATAACGTGAGAGTTACCTGGCCCGAACTCTAAGCACTCTTCGCTGACCGAAAATGCGTGTAGGTCCCCTATCCTCTTGATGGAGGCCAGCGCAGCCAGGAGCGAAGTCTTGAGCGTCAAGAACTTCAGCTCAACTGAACCGAGCGGCTCGAAGGGAGCTCCCCGAAGGTCCTGGAGGACCACGGAGAGATCCCAAGAGGGTACGAGGTGCGATCTAGGAGGGTTAATCCTTCTTGTACCTCTCAGGAACCTGACGATCAGGTGATGCTTCCCTAGGGATGAACCATCCACTGCATCATGATATGCCGCAATCGCTGCGACATACACTTTCAAAGTGGAGGGGGACAGTCTCCGCTCCAACTTCTCTTGCAGGAAGGAAAGCACCACTCCGACCGAGCATTTCCGTGGGTCCTCTCGGCGAGAGGAACACCAGTCAACGAACAGACCCCACCTCAGGGCGTAGGCCTGCCTCGTCGAGGGGGCTCTAGCCTGAGTAATAGTATCTATCACGGCCTGGGGGAGACCAGTGAGGTCCTCCGGTTCAATAGATCGGGACGCGGGTGCCAAATCGTACCGTCCCCCTGAGAAAGAAGGTCCTTCCTCAGGGGAATCTTCCAGGGAGGGACTGTCGCGAGGAGCATGAGGTCGGCAAACCAGGTCCGGGTGGGCCAAAACGGCGCAACCAACAGGACCTGCTCCTCGTCCTCCCTGATCTTGCACAGGGTCTGTGCAAGGAGGCTCACTGGGGGAAAGGCGTACTTGCGGAGGCCCCGAGGCCAGCTGTGTGCCAGAGCGTCCCTGCCGAGGGGGGCCTGAGTCAGGGAGAAAAAGAGCTGGCAGTGGGAGGACTCTGGGGAAGCAAACAGGTCCACCTGAGCTTCCCCGAATCGACTCCAAATTAGCTGAACCGTCTGGGGGTGGAGTCGCCATTCTCCAGGAAGGGTGAGCTGTCGTGAGAGCACGTCGGCTGCACGATTCAGCTCTCCTGGAACATGAACGGCCCGCAGCGATTTGAGCCGCGTCTGACTCCAGAGGAGGAGATGGCGGGCGAGTTGCGACAGACGACGGGAGCGTAGACCACCCTGATGGTTGATGTACGCTACGGTCGCTGTGTTGTCTGTACGGACAAGCACGTGCTTGTGGCGCAGCAGCGGAAGAAACCGCCGGAGCGCCAGAAACACGGCCAGCAACTCGAGGCAATTGATATGCCACTGCAGTCGAGGTCCTGTCCAGGAGCCCGAGGCTGTCTGCCCGTTGCACACAGCACCCCAGCCCGTCATGGAGGCATCTGTGTTGACCACAATATGCCTGGACACCTGTCCTAGGGGCACTCCTGCCCGGAGGAAAACAGGGTTTTATTAGCGGGCCGCTGAGTCTCGGGCTGTGCCGCCTTCCTGCGACTGGCTCTACGCCCGGGCTGAAAGGTCTTGGGCTCAGCTGGTGGTGCAGGGGGCGGAGCAGAAGCCGCAGCCGCAGGGGGGCGCCCTCGGCGACGAGCAGCCTGAGGCCTGGCACCCGGCGGCTTGTTGGCACTGCGCCGGGGCAGGATGTGGCTTATGGCCTCAGACTGCTTTTGGACCGCTGAGAACTGCTGGGCAAAGTCCTCAATGGTGTCGCCGAAGAGGCCGGCCTGGGAGACGGGTGCGTCGAGAAAGCGAGCTTTGTCGACGTCAGCCATCTGCGCCAGGTTCAGCCAGAGGTGGCGCTCCTGGACTACCATGGTAGACATCACCTGACCGAGGGCCCGCGCCGTTACCTTCGTCGCCCGGAGGGCGAAGTCGGTAGCCGAGCGCAGTTCCTGCATCATCCTATGGTCAGAACTACCCTCGTGCAGCTCTTTTAGTGCTTTGGCCTGATATACCTGCAGGGTGGCCATCGCATGCAGGGCTGAGGCAGCCTGGCCCGCCGCATTATAAGCCCTCGCAGCAAGCGCTGACGAGAGCTTACAAGCTTTGGACGGGAGACGCGGACGGTCCCGCCAGGTGGCGGCGTTTTGCGGGCATAGATGCACCGCAACCGCACGCTCCACCTGAGGGACATCCACGTACCCCCTGGCTGCCCCGCCATCGAGGGTAGTGAGAAGGGAGGAGCCCTGACGTGTACGAGCCGAGTAGGGGGCTTTCCACGTCTTAGTGAGCTCCTCATGCACCTCGGGAAAGAAAGGCACTGGGGCGGTGCGAGGTGTGGCGACGTCGCTACTCGCACCCAGATACCAATCATCGAGCCGCGAGCGTTCGGGAGAAGGCGCTTTAGACACCTCCAACCCGATACTCGCGGCTGCCCGACGGAGCATGTCCGCCAGTTCTGCGTCCGCCTCCGACTGAGCAGCCGCCGCAGCGGGGCTGCCCAGTAGAAGCATCAGCATCAGCAGGCGTAAGCCCCTCCTCTGATGCAGTGACGGACATTCTATCATCCTCTGGAGCGCCAAAGGTAACACTAGGTCCAGCTGGTGGACGAGTGCTGAGCTTTGGCAACTCCACGGGGCCACGCTTTGAGGGACCGGACTTCCGCGGGGGCTGGCCCGACGGAACGTTCGGCACTGTCACCCTCAGATCACCTTCACCTCTAACCAATGCAGCCGAGGAGCCGGAACGGCCCGCCGAACTGGAAGGGGTAGAGGATGAAGGGCGCCATCTCGCGAACGAGAGGCGCGATCGTAGCGTGGCCATGGACATGCGCTCACAATGAGTGCACGATCCATCCACAAACGCCGCCTCAGCGTGTTCTCGGCCCAGGCACGAGAGGCAGCGCTCGTGGCCGTCATTAGACGACAGAAAACCACCACATCCAGCAGCACACGGTCGGACAGACATCCCGGAAGATGCTATCGACGACCGTGTAAGAAAATTGCTCTTTTAGATCGGCGTGCCCCAGGGAAGGCAACAGCCAGAGATCGCTGGTTTGGCACAGATGCCGGCAGCGCCGGTAACACGATCGAGCACACAGCAGGAACAGGAGCAGGAACAGCAGGTAACGTTCTTCTCCGTCTTCAGTATTCTTTCTCTTTCTGGAACAGCTCAACAGGCGAGGCTCCGAAGCAGAAATCTGAATGAGTGGATGCACGCCGCCATCTTATATACCCGTATGTCCGGGGGAGTGGCGCGGCATGCAAATTCCACTCGCCAATTCTCATTGGCTTTTTCTCTTTAGCTCAGAGGTGATAGGGTCTCGTTGCCGATCCCCAATATTACGTCATTGACGTAACGTCGTAGAGAACGACTGAGGGGGAACATGAACATGCATATGTGAAACTTAATTATTTCAATATTTCATTTAAAATCTCAGGGGTACTTAAAGTAAATATATTTGGTGAATAAGGTTTAGATTAAAAACAGTTTGGGAATCACTGCATTGCATTTAAATAAGAAATAACATTGCATTTTAATGAGTAAGTCACAATCATACATGATTAACAAAAAAACTACCGAGTGATAATTCAAATAAAAATGAATGTGTTCATCAGTAGCTGATGCAATGTTGAAACCCTTTTGCAAATCCAGTGGTCAAATGCTATGTCACCACCTGACTAATGACTAGTCTATGTGTGAATGTCCACAAAACTGGACTTTCTGAATGTATATAATCTGTAAGATATTTTAGAAAGGAAAATTAAAAATGAAAGAGAGAAATTAGGGGGAATCAATGAGTTATGAATAATTTATTGCTATTGTGTGAATAATATGTAATCATGTAGTCCATAAAAAAGTAACTGTAATCTGATTACGAGTACTTTAAAATGTAACTTACTCTAATTACAAGTACTTCATTTTTGGAATCTGATTACATAATCCAGATTACATGTAATCAGTTACTACCCAGCTCTGCTTACCAGTGAGGCCGAGTTAACGGAACAAGACAAAGACATCAAAAGACACCATTAAAAGTGACACTGGCCTAGGCATAGAACAGCTGAAAAAGAAAGCAGAATATGGGAGAGCATGGTGAGAAATGGCCCATAGGATCACCAAGAGCTGGACATGGAATGGTTAATCATCATGGAATGGACATGGAATGGTTAATCATCATCATAAATATAATAGAAGCATAAATACTGAAAAATGTGTTGGACATAGTGCCCTTGACTCGAAAAGGTTGAGAACCATTCTAAGTAACAGACTTACGAGTGATCAGAGATTTTTATTAATTTGAAAAGATTGTTATAGCTTATTATCAGCAATATTCTATAAAGATTACTTATATCTGACTAACTTCTAATGCTTTAGATCACATAATCACATATTTGTTCACATTCCTGCTTAATGCAGATACATATTCACATTTTTTAAAAACAAATAAGCAAATAAAATTGCTAAAACAAATTTAAGGGAATTAAATATGCAAATATATGTCCCTGGTCACCATCCCCTTTAACAGATTTTTTTATTTATTTATTTATTTTATTTTATTTTTTTTTTTGATGGATGAAACATCCCTTTTACACCATAACCTATATGACACAAGGATATAAACCAAAATAGAGATCTGATCACAGTGCATGTGTGTCCCTCAGCAAATGCTGTTGTTATGGTCATATCGACAGTAAATGAGCTGTTAATTAGAGATGCTCTGGGACATTTGTAATAACCCTTTGTGAATCACTCACGCCACCAATGACCAAACCATAATTGAATTACTGTAGTGAAGAGGCCAGTCCAGTTTGACTACTTTTTGTCAGTTATTCTCTGACATAATTCTGGGTCTCGGTTTTTCTTATTTTTTCTTCTCTTCACCTCACTTTTCTTTAAGACAAGGCACTACACTTTCAGTTTTCTAAAGTGTATCTCTTTTGACAATTATTTAATATTATTTTTGAAGTGGAGATGTTAAAGGTAATGTTTAATACTGAAAAACAAGGCCTATATTCAAGTGTTGCATAGGTTGTTTGGAACCTGATTGAGCTGTTTTGGACAAGAAAGAATAATAAACTGCCCCATTATGAATTAGAGCCATGAGGGGTCTGGAACATCCTGGGACTTAATTATCAGCTTGCTTCATTAGCAGATGTGTCTGATAAACATTTATGAGCCTGTCAGTTACCTCCCAAGGGGTTAATTATTATTTGAATAGGTCCCCTAAAAGCAAACTATTTTCGATGTCATTAATGAAAACACATCAGTTTCCTTCTGTGTCCCTTTGTGGATATAATACCACAAGCGTCTAATTAAGATGTAATTATCATCTGCTTCAATAAAATACTAATGTGGACAATAACAATTGGTTCAGAGTGACGTAACAGTAGTCCTAAAGGTACACCAATTACACTGCATCAACAAACTTTGTTTGCAACATGACCCTTAGAAAGGAAAACATCTTTATGTCTGTGGGGAAATCAGCTGTCAGACCACCTTAACTACATCTTAGACTTATTTAAAATTATTTTCAGACTTTGAGACTTTTCAAACTTTTCAGAACTTGGAGGTTCAAATTAAACAAAACAAGTGTAAACTCTGAAATGGTGGAAAAATAAATAAATAAATCAATAAATAAATATATATATATATATATATATATATATATATATGTGTGTGTGTGTGTGTGTGTGTGTTATGGGGTATTCTAAAAAAATGCATGGGGGTCTCCAATAAATAAAGCATTACACATTGAAATATTATTGACTATTAATATTATATTTTTAAGTATTTTTTTATATATTATTGATTATTAAGTAACATAAAAAGCTAAACTATTTCAATTACAGTTTTGATTACAATTAACATAAACAAAAAAAGATTGTGAATTCACTAACATTTCCCAAGGCAAAACTGATCTGAATGCAAATAAAGTAGCTCAACTTTCAACTACAGCTTTTATTTATTGATATAGCATATTTAAAAACAATTTGTTGCCCAAAGTGTTTCACAATTAATTTTAAAAGGAGTGTAAATAAAGTATATTATAAAAAAGATGTAGCTGAGTAACAACAACATAAGTTGTAAGTTGAGTTGAGTAACAACAACAACAACAACAACAAAAACATCCTACTTAAGAGATTTAAATAATGACAATATCATTATAATAACTGATTTAAAGAACACTTTACAGATCATTATTAGAATGTGTTTAAACAATGTTTTTTTTTTTTGTGCTTGTTCAAAGAACAATTACTGCACATGCACCTGTGGAACTGTCCTTAAAAAAATAATGTCACAGTTCTAATAACTTAGGACAAAAAAAACAAGACACCTTTCCACTGACTCTGCTGACTATATATATATATATATATATATATATAAATAATTTATTCACTTTTTTTCTCCCTTGAATATAAAGACATTATATATTAACGTTTTATATCAACCTTTAGTCATCCTAGAATGTTTGTTTCACAGTTCTCATTCATGACTGCTGCCTTGGAAGGAGTTGATGTGGTCTTGTGCTACACAACCATCCTCAAGTGTTGCATCATATTGTTGATAATGTGCAGGTATATTCCACTGGTATTAGGGAGTGAAAGTCTCAGTAATTTCTCCACTTTTCTCTACTAATGCCCAGTTGTTGTTATTGTTTCTTGTTTTTCTTTAAATGGTGCAATAAAATGTAATTTTCTTAAATCAAAGAGTCAAGGTAAGAAAAAACAAAAAAAACAACAGTATCCCACCCATCATATCCCACCCATCTAGAAATCATAAAACATCCTTGATAACTTGAACCATGTACAGAGCAGTGTTAAACGGTTAAAATGGAGAGAACCATTTCTACCGCTTTTCCTACTCAGACTTGACGCTCACGCGGGTTTGCCAGATTGAGGATATGCGACTAGCCTTGCACTATAATTTAATGAGTTGATTTACTGTTTCAATGTTCCTTTGCTCATAGATCATTGTGCAGTATGTAATATTGCCAGCTAGCGGCTGAAATAGGTACTGCAATTTCGTCCCGGAATCTGTCCAAAATCCACATTTCAGAGTAGAATTACTGGCTATAGCATTTTCAGAGTAACAGTTATGTAAACATAACATGTTTCCTAAATATCTACAAACATATTATGTTATATTTTGGCTTAAGAAGAGTCAAAAGCTTACATACAGCACCTTTAACTGTATGTAATAATAATACAAAGAGTGACAGGTGCACTAACACCTCTTAGCATCAGTAACTCAACAACCCTTCCAACCAAGTATGGTTTTCCTCAGCATTTGCAATGTTTGCACAAAGGAGGCTTCAGACAGCTGCTTGAAGATCTTGCCTTTGGAGAAGACTATTGATTTTACACTCTAAAAATGTAAGTACTACTACTTAAAAATTAAGATTACACTCTAATGAACTGCATTGCTAGCCCACCCCAACACAATAATAATGATCAGTGCTAACCAATAATAGTAATACAGGTCCTTCTCAAAAAATTAGCATATTGTGATAAAGTTCATTATTTTCTGTAATGTACTGATAAACATTAGACTTTCATATATTTTAGATTCATTACACACAACTCGAAGTAGTTCAAGCCTTTTATTGTTTTAATATTGATGATTTTGGCATACAGCTCATGAAAACCCAAAATTCCTATCTCAAAAAATTAGCATATTTCATCCGACCAATAAAAGAAAAGTGTTTTTAATACAAAAAAAGTCAACCTTCAAATAATTATGTTCAGTTATGCACTCAATACTTGGTCGGGAATCCTTTTGCAGAAATGACTGCTTCAATGCGGCGTGGCATGGAGGCAATCAGCCTGTGGCACTGCTGAGGTGTTATGGAGGCCCAGGATGCTTCGATAGCGGCCTTAAGCTCATCCAGAGTGTTGGGTCTTGCGTCTCTCAACTTTCTTTTCACAATATCCCACAGATTCTCTATGGGGTTCAGGTCAGGAGAGTTGGCAGGCCAATGGAGCACAGTAATACCATGGTCAGTAAACCATTTACCAGTGGTTTTGGCACTGTGAGCAGGTGCCAGGTCGTGCTGAAAAATGAAATCTTCATCTCCGTAAAGCTTTTCAGCAGATGGAAGCATGAAGTGCTCCAAAATCTCCTGATAGCTAGCTACATTGACCCTGCCCTTGATAAAACACAGTGGACCAACACCAGCAGCTGACATGGCACCCCAGACCATCACTGACTGTGGGTACTTGACACTGGACTTCAGGCATTTTGGCATTTCCCTCTCCCCAGTCTTCCTCCAGACTCTGGCACCTTGATTTCCGAATGACGTGCAAAATTTGCTTTCATCCGAAAAAAGTACTTTGGACCACTGAGCAACAGTCCAGTGCTGCTTCTCTGTAGCCCAGGTCAGGCGCTTCTGCCGCTGTTTCTGGTTCAAAAGTGGCTTGACCTGGGGAATGCGGCACCTGTAGCCCATTTCCTGCACACGCCTGTACACGGTGGCTCTGGATGTTTCTACTCCAGACTCAGTCCACTGCTTCCGCAGGTCCCCCAAGGTCTGGAATCGGTCCTTCTCCACAATCTTCCTCAGGGTCCGGTCACCTCTTCTCGTTGTGCGGCGTTTTCTGCCACACTTTTTCCTTCCCACAGACCTCTTGCTTGAGGGTGTCAATGATGGCCTTCTGGACAGCGGTCGGGTCGGCAGTCTTACCCATGATTGCGGTTTTGAGTAATGAACCAGGCTGGGAGTTTTTAAAAGCCTCAGGAATCTTTTGCAGGTGTTTAGAGTTAATTAGTTGATTCAGATGATTAGGTTAATAGCTCGTTTAGAGAACCTTTTCATGATATGCTAATTTTTTGAGATAGGAATTTTGGGTTTTCATGAGCTGTATGCCAAAATCATCAATATTAAAACAGTAAAAGGCTTGAACTACTTCGAGTTGTGTGTAATGAATCTAAAATATATGAAAGTCTAATGTTTATCAGTACATTACAGAAAATAATGAACTTTATCACAATATGCTAATTTTTTGAGAAGGACCTGTATATTCGGGTTACATGGTGGGGTTCAAAGAGTTGTCCCTAAGCCACTCCTGTGTTGCCTTGGCTGTGTGGTTCATTGGGTCATTGTCCTGTTGGAAGGTGAACCTTCTGCCCAGTCTGATGTTCTGAATGCTCTGGACTAGGTTTTCATTAAGGCTATTTCAATATTTTGGTGTATTGAGTGTTAGGGAAAAGCAAGAGAGGATTCAATTGCGGATCAAATACAGTCTTTATTGGGGATCAAACAAACTCGAGAGTTCGTGCAGCGAGAAGGACGCAGGGACACAAGGGCGGCCAGCGAAGAGTCAGAAAAAAAATTCAAGAAAGAATTCCCAGGAGCAAACGAACAATCCCCGAGGAGGACCAGAGAACACCAACCAAGGGGCAGGTACAAAGAGACAGGACTGGAAATCCAAGGTGAGCAGGACCACGTGCAGCAACGCAGAGAGGTGCGTGAACAGACTCTGTTGAACTGGCACAGAGAGATGAGTTAACGGGGCTTATATGCCACGCGACAAGCGTCAGGTGACACCAATAAACTAGTTACGGGGCACGCCCCAAACAAACAAACACAAAACACGCGTAACAAGACAATCAAGATGAGACAGAAAATCTATGAACCGTGACATTGAGCTTTTATTCTACTCTGACAAGACCCTCAGTCCCTGCCACTGAAAAACAACCCCACAACATGAGACTTCTACCAGCACACTTTATTTATGGGATGGTGCTCTGCAGGTGATGAGCAGAGCTGGTTTCCTTTAAACATGATGCTTAGAATTGAGGACACTTAATTTCCAGTGATATTGTTGTGGCAGAACGTAATACATCACCACTAATTAATTCATCCTGCCATCCAATTTCAACCGATCATCTTTGCAAGCAGTCTCATTTTAGTTGATGAGTGCCAGGGTTGGATCAGGCATGCAAGAGATTTTACCCCTGCTGCCTGGCCAGGACCAATTTAATGTTAAAGAGGTAATGTTAAACAGGTTCTTTGGCCTGTCCAAGACCAAAGATGGAATGCTGGGACAAATTTTTTTTTTTTTTGTTGTAGTTTGCTGTTCTGTACTGTACTCTACAGTACATTAAATTAAGGAATAAAACACTTCCAAATGCATTTGTGTGTGTGTGTGTGTGTGTGTGTGTGTGTGTTCATCATGTTATATTTTATTTATTTATTTATTGGCACAAGCAGCACTTATTACTGTAGTAATAAGTAGATTTTGTAGTATTGTTTTGAATTTATTGCACCAGTGTGTAAGAATATGTTGTAGTGTGTGTGTGTGTGTGTGTGTGTGTGTGTGTGTGTGTGTGTCTGTGTGATACCGGTGGGGAGAGTGACCAGCACTCTCTTCCACACTCAATACCCACATCTGAGGTGTACTTGAGCAAGGCACCTAACCCCCATTTACCCCCTGGGCATCGCAGCAAAAATGGCCGCCCACTGTTCTGGGTATTTGTTCACTACTCACGACTCCTAATGTGTTTGGATGGTTTAAATCCAAAAGGTAAAATCTGACAATTAAAATATTATTTTATTAGAACTGGTGTAATAAAAGTAGTTTCTTATCATAGAAAAAAATAACATGTCTATCCCCCAAGCAATTAAATTTTTAAATTCTTCTCTAGTGGTAAGGGAGAGCCAACAGACCATACATCTTAATATGATTTAATATTATATGAAATATTTTTATTTTTATTTTTATTATTATTTTTTTTCTCCTTGCCTAAGGTGAACTGCCAATGCTTGTGAGTATATGCTGCAAATCCATTTTCCCTACGGGGATAAATAAACACTGAACTGAATGTAAGGCATTTAACATGTAAGGCCTTAATTTCTGAATAGCTAAATGTATGACAATAATCTAAAAATAATTAAATGATGCTGCATTCTATTACAGATGTCCATCTAAATATTTTATAGCTCTTGAAAGGCTTTGCTGTAATCATGGCATTTTAATGACCAGTTAAAACTAATCTAGTGAGTACCTATCTTTTTAAAAAGTATTCATGTGACTCCATGTGAGTTTGGCCTTATTAACAAGTAAGCTATCTTACTACTTATATTTTTAGGACCAAATGAAGAAGAGTCAGATGTGATCTAAACTACAACCAGTTTTCTCATTTGTTTTCAGACTTTCCACCAATATCATAAGAGAATCTAAATACCATTTAAAATCTAACAACACCCTTTTCCAGCGTGTCTTTTCTTGTAAATTCGGTCTTGTTATATAAAGAGAGTGTGGTTTTAAAACTGTACTTTGTCTCCATCTGCTGGTCAGTTTGGAAATGTATAACTGTTTATTCCAAGCTTTGTCCTGATGGGACGTTGTGAGCCGTCTATTGTTTGCATCTTACCGTATTTATCGTTAACCATTGGCGGCAATGAGAAATCTGTCAGATCTGTGCCCAAATCAGTGATTCGTTTGAAAGGTTCTTTCTTTCTGTTTTACAACTCCACATGAAATCACGTTCAAATACTAGCTGAGATTGCACAACCCTGAAAGCCCGCCCAGCTTAAGCAACTTCTTAAATTGTACTTTACTTCCTAAAAGTGAAAGTAGACTTTCTCCAGCTCTTCAGTCTCAGCAAGCTGTAAGTACACTTCTGTTAATTCATGAACTCCAGTTGCTCAAACAGTTTGGGCATGCTAATTAATGTGGCATAACTGTGAAATAAATCTAGTTTTATTAATCCATTTTGCTAGACTAATCAAGATGTGTACATAGAAATGGTGAGGATGTATACAAAATGTATATTCTTATACGTGTTTTTATACTTAAAAGAAAATTCATGTATGCTTTAAAAGTAAAATTTAATCTCAGTTTAAATATTCTTATCCTGAGTAACCTCTATGATCTGTAATATGTAATAGAAATGTATGGATGATACTGGGCACACTCTCCTCAATACTTCTATTTTGGTGTTGAATTCAAACATTTTAAAGTACAAAATCACCAAAAATCACTAACTCCAAAAACAAAGCCCCCTTTGGAGTAATGTCTTGCGCAATAGTGACATAAGATTAACTTCTTTCCCAGTTCCTAAGAAACAGCTGGAACTTAACCGTGCTGCTTTTATGTGAGCAGCCAAGTCATCATGAAATCATTCCTCAACAAAATGAAACTAAGTTAATAAATAAAATTATAATGCTATTTTAGCTAAAGAACACAAGCATTTCCTGTAAATAGCATGCAGTAAACAGCATGTAATTTATTGCAGATTCTAGATTAAAATTTAAAAGAGAGATAAAAGGGAAGTTCCTTTTTGTTTTGCTGAGAAAAGACAAGATACCATTAATAGCTATGATTTTATTTTTCCAAGAATGTGTTGCATCTTGTGATAACACAAAATGACAGCTATTGAAGTCCAAGGAAACCCACAGACATCGAGAACTCACAGATCAATGGGTCTTTTTAACAATATCAAGGTAAGATTCCAAATACAACCCGTCATTATATCCATAATAATATGACTTCTCAAATAAAGGTGACACAACTTGTGCCCCACATTTAAAAAAAAAAAAAAAAAACTCAGTCAGGTCAAAATGCACCATAAACAATTTAATGTGAGAGAGAGAGAAAAGACATTGTGATAACTACACGTAATGTTTGTAATTAAGCATTTGTAATGGTTTAAATGTAATTGAAAAACACACTATAGTTAAAATTACAATAAAAAAGAAAAAAGTGTATTATGTGTGCTTTAGTATGTCCAACACATCAAAATTGTTTACTTTGTTAAAGAATGGCAAAATACTATTAAAATGTGATTTGAAGGTACAACTTTGCATATAACGTTATCACAAAGTGTACTTTTTAAAGGTGTACTTGTCATGAGTTATGTATTTTCTTACACTTTTTAGTTTTGTTTTGTTTACACTTGTTAAAGCTTTAACGGAAACTAAACACATTCAAAACAAGCACATTAAGCGCACTTGTTTTCCACAAGGGTATCTGACATAACACATTAATCTAGTTTATTGTTATAATATATGCATTTTACATGAAGCTGATCTCTGCCCTGCAGTGTGACATGATTTGCCAGTCAACAGGTTCAGTATATGGAGTGTTTAAAAATGAATGTAAATGCTGTACAGATTTCTTTAAACTTCTCTAAACATTTATCTAGCATTTCAATTTAGCAATGCAAACTTCTTTTAAAAACCTATCACTGTTGTAATATACCTCTATACTTCTATTTTTGACAGGTAACTAAGTTTCCTAACTTTATTAGTCTCCACAGATTGGGCCTGATGATTTCCTGCATAATTGTAATTTCCTTGTATTCACTGCACATCCTTATATTGTTTTTTTATACTTGTTTTAATGTTCTGAGATGGCTGTACAACCAAAGGACACAACTTGGCCTGGCCTGAATATTTAAAACCAATGAACAGATTAATATGAATCATCTTTATAATAAATAACACCACTAACGTCCAATGTTTATTTGCCTACTGAATATTTGTGGTTCATGCATATTTAGAGAATACGTTTACATTTTATTTATTTATTATTATTTTATTTATTTATTTTTTCACTTTTGTGCTCTTTGTGTGTGTATATGTGTGTGTGTTTCAGTTTTTTGTACTGTGTCATGGGATGCTACAACTTGCTCAACTCCTGGTGTCTGGCTATCTGAAAGGCTCCATAACCACCATTGAGAAAAGATACGGATTTTCAAGTCAGAAATCAGGACTGCTGGCAGCCTTTAATGAGGCAAGGCTAATATGCTAACTTTATATAAATGGTAATGACAGGAAGTTGCGAATGGCCTGAAGGAAAAACAGGTTTTTGGCAATTGTTAACACCTGGTTACCAATTATTTCATTATTAAAGTACAAGTTCAGGCACAAAGCATAAATGTGAAATTACTACTGCATCAGCAAGGACAACTATTTGACTATTACATGTGATCATGCATATAAATGTTTTTTTTTTTTGTTAAATAAAGGTGGGAAACACAGTTCTCATTGTGTTTGTGAGCTTCTTTGGGAGCCGTGTGCATAGACCAAGATGTATTGGAATAGGAGCGATGATTGCAAGTGTGGGGGTTTTCCTTATAGCCCTACCTCACTTCATTAGTGAGCCGTACACGTATACAGACTTCAATAGCAGTGAGTGGGCATTTTTTTATTTCTTTTTTTTTTTTAATTTTTTTTTACAAGTAGCTAACAAGTGAAATAACCTATATAAATTTGTTGGACAGACACCAGAAGCAACCGTTTAGGTCTTTGCCAATCACTGAGCAGTTTCCCTGAAGAAGAATCTAATCAGACATGCAATCAAGAAAAGACTGATTCTCACCTTGGAGTGTATCCAATACTTCTACTAGGCCAGTTACTGCTGGGCATTGGCGGTGTCCCCATACAACCTTTTGGGATTTCCTACATAGATGATTATGCAGAAAAGAGGAATTCTCCCTTCTACCTAGGTTTGAATGAGTACTGAGTTTTGTTTGATCATTGATTTCCTTATACAGTGGTTTAATTCTTATAATATTAATTCAAGAAATAATGAATATTTATATTTTTCAACAGGCATACTTTTCGCCATTACTGTAATTGGGCCGGCATTTGGCTACATGATGTCATCTGTCCTGCTTCGTTTCTATGTTGACGTTGACAAGATGTATTCAAGTATGTCTGATATGCCATGTCTACTCCTTCGTAAATGTAAAGTAAATCTATTACTAAACAACATTAAAGAGTCCAACGTAAATAAACAATAGTAAGCAACAGTAATAATCATATTTAGACAAATGTGTTTTGACAAGCTAAAACTATTTTTTAAAGTGTTGACCTCAAGATTGAACATGTTAAGCAATGTTGCTTGGTGTACACAAACATGTGAACTTTTAGTAAATTTGACTTTATGCCTTTTATATGTGGAAGATGTATGATGAATGAGCTGTTATACTTTTCAGGTGATATAGATTTGAAAAATGATGACCCCAGATGGGTTGGAGCTTGGTGGTTGGGATTCTTGTTGGCTGCCACCCTCCTTCTCCTGACATCTTTGCCATACCTGTTTTTTCCAAGGAAAATGTCTAGAGAGGTACATCCTGTGGCCTTTTTCATTCTGAAATTGAATTTGTACATTTTGACTAATCAGTGATTAAGAGTTTGATGTAAAGAAGTTGAATGTGACTGTTTCTGCTCACATTTAAAATTTTGCCATTGCTCCTTAAGTATGCTTGCGTCTCACAGAACATGTTTTAAAAAAATAACTAAAAACACAGAAAGAAACATGAGTCCCAGGGAAGCATGTCTCAGCCTGTTCTTTCCCCTCTTGCTCAACTTGATTAAATTGCAGGTTAACCTTGAATGAAGTTTGCGTCCATACATGTTCTTGCACTAAATGTTTAGTAACTGTGCATGAGATATTGGAATATGATCAATTTTATATTTAAAAATGTGGGTATAAAAACATGATTCATGTAAATCTTAGGGTAAACACAGGGGTAAAATGGTTTGATTATGATGTTTTTTACATGACTTTACAAGTGAATGACAACCAGTTTGCCATATGTACCTCTGTACCTTATATTTCACAGATTTTTGCACTCTGATTTTAAGAATATTTTGTTTGTTTTTTTAACAATATTTTTTTAGGAAATCGTAGAGGCACCTGTGGAGCCATCCATAGAAAAAATGATGGAGGACAAGAAACCCCAAACTGACGAGGAGGTGTCTCTCACTGAGTTCCTAAAAAGTATGTTTGTCATTTTACCCATCAGTGATTTTATACAAATTAAAAAAATAGTTGACCCAAAAAAGAAAATTTGCTCAAAATGCACTCATCCTCAGTCCATCCAAGATGTAGATGAGTTGTTTGTTCATCTGAATTTGAAGAAATTTAACACTTGCTCATCAATAAGTACTCTGCAGTATGTGGGTGCCACCAAAATGAGAGTTAAAACAATTGATTAAAACATCACAATAATCAACAAGTAATCCAGTCCATCAATAAAACAGATTTAATTAAATAGTGCTTAATATGTGCATATTTCTCATAAATCAGACACGACTTTTACACTGGAAATGTTATTTCACATTTCATATTTGGGTGAAACTGTTCCTTTAAGTACAGTGACAGTTTTATTGCTTTAAATACAAGAAAGGTTTCCAAGCTTAGGTGTCAAACATTGACCTGGTGTAGGCTAATTAACTAAAAATAAATTGCACCCACTAATACTTGAATTATTGTGTGTGATGTCTGCATTGTTTTAACAGCCAGTCCACAGCTAACAAAACAGCACAAAATCTCATTGCATTCAGCGTCTGGTCAAGATGGATTACGGCTAGAAAGAAGCAGGGATTATGACCTACTTTAGAATTTAATGGCACTGCTGTATCACTGCCAAATCTAGCAAATAAAACTTCATGCTGCGGCTGCACAATTTGACCTACTTAGTCAGAACCACATGCCTGATTAGGAGCCAAAAAATTACTACAAACTACAACTTCAGAATACAAATGTTCTGTTCAGTTAAATTTCATGAAATTAGAATTTTTTTTTTTTTTTTTTTTTTCTCAACGGGTGGGATGCACACAGCAGGAAAACATATTCCTTTCCATATATTTAATTTTTAAAAGTTGCTTATCAATCAAACTCTACAGTATTTTGGAACCTGCATATTATGTCTAATATCAACATTTCTTTTAATATTAATAGATTTTAGTGTTTTAGTGTAACTTTTTTATGTATTTATTTTCAGATAAATGATGCATTTGGTTCTTGATGTCTAATGTAAAAATCTTTGAATCCATTAATGTGTTCACTAATCTTTCAAAATATAATGTTCTTGTCCTTTTTAACTGTTCTTTTTGTGCTATAATGTACAGATGCCCTTCAGATTCAGAAAATAGTTTGGTGTCTTTTATCTTTTTCTCAGGTTTCCCCAAGATAGTAATGAGGACTCTGAGGAACCCAATTTATTTGTTGGTAGTGTTGGCTCAGGTGAATCTTGCTGCCATGGTTGCGGGTCTGGCCACTTTTATGGGCAAATTCATTGAAAGGCAGTTTGCACAGACTGCCTCCTTTTCTAATTTGATGATGGGTGAGTTGATGGGTGACCTTTTGCTCCACCAAAACCATAACAATACGTGCTGTGTGTTTTTGGCCAGTGAAACCATATCTTATTGTTCAAAGGTACAAATTACCCATTCAAAACTTTTACCACTGCTAATCCAAACACAATACAATATGTCACTGTAACAAGTTCTTATTCAAAGGCAGAGTCCTGAGAAATAATAAAGGGAAGACTGAAGCTTGACTGAGTGTTACATCTTTCGTTAGTTATCTTTCAGTGGGATTAATAAAGGAATGTAGGGCAGAGTTTTTCAACCAGTATGAACCACCCAGACTCTGAGACAAGCCTGAAGCATTAAAAATAAATAAATAAATAAATATTTTACACTTAGAAATGTATTAATGGAAACATATATATATAAGTTAGGACACCCTATTGAATTCCATGGTTTTCTGTATTGAGACAAAATAAAACCATATCTGGCCCTTGGCAGGTCTCAAAATTTGGGAAGATAAAGCCTCAGATGAACAACATCACATGACATATCACGCTGTGTCATTATTTATTTAACAAAAATAAAGTCAAGATGCCATGTGTGACAAAGTTAGGACACCCTTTGATTCAATTGCCTGTAGATCAACTCTTAGGAGCAATAATTGAAGTAATCAATTTCTGTATGACTTTATCAGTCTCTCATATCATTCTGGAGAAATTTTGGCTCACTGTTCTTTACAGTGTTGCCCCAGTTTATTGAGGTTTGTGGCCATTTGTTTATGGACAGCTCTTACCACAGCATTTCAGTCAGGATGAGCTCTGGACTTTGACTAGGCTATTGAAACACATTGATTCATTTATTTTCAGCTGTTCTGTTGCAGGTTTGCTCGTGTGCTTGGGTTCATTGTCTTGTTGCATGACCCAATTTTTGCCCAACTTTAGCTGTTGGGTGGATGTCCTCACATTTGACTCTAGAATGCTGTGTTATACAGAGGAGTGCATGGTTGCCTCAAAGACTGTGAAGTGCCCAGGTCTTGTGACTACACAACAAGCCAAAATTCATCCTTCCACCAGTATATGAGACTTTTGGTATGAGGTGTTTGTGCTGATTTGCTCTTTAGGTTTTCACCAAACTTGGCACTGTGCATTATGGCCAAACATCTCCACTTTAGAATTGTCTGTTCTAAGGACATTGTTCTAGAAGTATTATGGTTTGTTCAGATGCAACTTTGCAAACCTAAACCATGCTTTTTTTAGATAGACAAGACATTCTTCTGGCAAGCTTTCCAAACATGCCATACTTGTCCCCTATACTGCCATGAACTGTATCATTTAACATGTTAACTGAGGCCTGTAGAGTCTGTGGTGAAGTTCTTGAGTTGTCTGCCATTTCTCTGAGTATTTCACAATCTGATCTTGGGGTGAATTTGCTGGGATGTCCACTCCTGGGGGATTGGTGTCTTTTTTTTTTTTTGTTTTTTTTTTTTTTTTTGGAATGTCTTCCACTTGTAAATGTAAATAAACATCCTCACTGTGGAATAATGGACTTCAAATTGTTTGGAAATTGCCGTATAAATCTTCCCAGACTTATGGCAGTAACAATTGCTTCTCTAAGATTACTGCTAATGTCATTCCTCTTTGGCATTGTGTTAACACACACCTGAAGGCTCCAGACCAGCAAACTGCCAAAACTTCTGTTTTTATAGAGGTGCTCACACTTGCTGATAATCAGTTAATCAAAGGTATTTGATAGCAGTGCCTGACCGTTACTTAAACTTTTAATTCCTATGTTAACAGTAAGGGTGCCCTAACTTTGTCACACATGGCTTTTCCATTTTGCTAAATAAATAAGGACATGGTGCAATATGTCATGTGTTGTTGTTCATCAAAGATTTTATTTGTAAAATAAAATCTTTGATGAACAACAACACATGACATATTGCACCATGTCCTTATTTATAAGACCTGCCAAGGATCAGATATTTTTTTGATTATGTCCTGATATAGAATACCATTACCAATAGGGTGTTTTCACACACACAGATATATATATATATATATATATATATATATATATATATATATATATATATATATTTTATTATTATTATTATTTTTTACAAGAAAATTCTATACATTTTGTACATCTTTGTTTTGTTCTGTCTGTCTGTATGTTCACAGGTGGCTTAAATATTCCTTCAGCTATGTTAGGTATAATGGCTGGAGGGGTTATACTGCGCAAGTTGGGTCTGACTGTCAAGTCCTCAGCGGCCATGTGTACGGTGGCGGTTTTCATTAGCATTATGTTTGCAATTCCACTTCTCTTCATTGGCTGCCCGACACAAAGAGTTTCTGGCATCAACTATAATATGTGAGTTGTGTTTGAAGTGATATGCCAACGTAGTAGAACCAAGAGTTAACATGAATTCTCCAGAACTATTGAGCAATTAAATTTTCATGTGAAAGGCATTACAACAACAACAAAAAAGATATCTTTTTGTGTTTACATACAGGTATGAATAAATAGATCAGAGTGTTGATTAGAGGTTGCCAAAATCTAAGTGATTCAGCCCATAATTCCAGCTACAACTTACAACAGAGCATTAATAGCGTCTTGTTCTGTGTAAACCCTGTGACAGCTGTTTTTCATTAATTAAATAATGAAAATAATGATTAAAATAAATAAATCAATACAAATTGCACATGGACCCCATTTTCATTACAGGCTGAAATTTGCACTTTCATTTTCTCTTCAAGGGTTTTACACTAGTAGTTTTTCTTCTTAATTCCCTGTATATCCAAAGGATAATGCTTCTAAAATCCTGCTGCAAGGAAACCTGGTATTTCCACTAGCCTTTATTTTATTTTGTTTTTTCTTTTGTCTTCAGATCCTCTCAGCAGTGTAGCAATGCATGTTCCTGTTCTGATGAAGCCTTCAATCCTGTTTGTGGCTCAGATGGAGTAGAGTTCCGCTCTCCCTGTCATGCAGGATGTAAGGCACCAATATTCAAAGAGAAAGTTTTGGTAAGCTATTTCTTACTTCCTTTACTAGAACTTCATGGTATTTTGTTACTGATGCAAAAAAGTTATGCTAATACTGGGAGTACTGTAAGAACAGTACTTGGCTGGAACTGATTTAAAGGATATTATATGAATAGTTAAGAAAAGTAATTAATTCCTGAACCCAGTGGAGATTGGATACTACATTAAAAGTCAGATGGGTCAAATGTTGTTTTGGACCCCACTGACTTTCATTGCATTTGTGTTCCACAAAAAGAAAGTAATCATGTGGGTTCCCCTTAGAGTTTAAAAATGTTTAGGGTATAATCAGAACATCGTTACTACATCGTAATCACAGATGCCATGAATCAAAGATGCATGTGGAAGAGAAAATGATACATGTCACTGACAGAACAACCACATCTGTCATTATGAGAGTGCATGAAAATTAGAATAAGAGGGTTAAGGATAAAGAGGCACTATTTAAAGTTTTGAAATATTCTAAAATAATTTAGAGTGAGTGTATAAAGAGTATACCATCTTGGAAAATTGTAATAATTTTTTATATATTATGTATTAATGGCAATTTCTTAAAACAAACCCACTTCTAATTGTGAATAAAACAAAATTAACCTCAAAAACTACTTGATTTACATCAACCATAATGACTCGATTAAAAAGAATCAATAACATCAGTCTAGTCAAGCTGTAAACCAGTATATACCACAGATGGCTTAATACACTAAAAAAATAAATAAATAAATAAATAAATAAATAAATAAATAAATAAATAAATGCTGGGTTAAAAACAACCCAACTCGGCAACACAGCGCTGGGTAAAATATTGGACACAACATACTGGGGGTTATTTGACCCATCTGGTTGGGTTAAATGTTTTAAATGTTAAACCCTCTTTCTAATCCCTTTTCACCAAAATAGTGCTAATTCTCATGCTGGTGTGTTGCCGAAATCTCTCAGTCGTAGCTGAAAGATGCAGTGACTAACTCCATTACCTGCCCATAAACAAATAGTACTGTGATTAGAAAAAAACATATGTTAACATTAAATGATATAGAGTTTTATATTGATTAAAAAAAATAGTTTATGTTATGCAAGGCAAAAGACGTTTCCACTATGCGAAAAAAATAAATAAAAATAAATTATATATATATATAAACAGTAAAATGACCCAACAAGAATAACCCAGCATTTTTAGAGTACAGAAAAACTACCTCTGTAAAAACATTAAAAACAACCCAATAAAATGACCCAACAGGGTGAATCCTGGATTTGGATTTTTAAACAGTGAAGTGGTTTAAACACTCCCAGACCTACAAAGATCCATTTCGACAAGTTAAAACAACCGATACCTCAAAGTACAAACTTGTTTTAAGTGCATACCAACCACTGTAGGAATGAAAGTAGAGCAGGCCAGCAGACTGTTGATACTGCAGCGATAAGGACGCAGATACATTACTATATAAAGATACACAGGGGAAAAATAGTTTGTTTTCCTTTTTCTGAGCCTTACAAAACAGATCAGCAGCCAGGAAATAGGACAGTATTTATGTTGCAATATGCAGGGTACAAGGTGCTTAAAGTACTTGCATTTTTAAAAGGTAGTATAAATTAAATTATTGTTTTTTTTTTTGTTTGTTTGTTTTTTTCTCGATAAAACAATCTTTATTTATATAGCACTTTTAACACTCCAGATTGTGTCAAAACAGAATAGTGTCAATAATGCAAAAGGACAACAGTAAGCACTCAATTTTTAATTTTTAAAAGTTTTTTACAATTGCAAATTTGTTTACAAAACAGGCGTGATACTCTCTACTGTTTATAAATCATTGCATTATATGTTAGGTGGCCCATGTTAAAAAAAAAAAAACTCTTGGGAGAAATCAGGCTCAGTCGGGGGGCCAGTTCTCCTCTTACCAGATAACTTTGCCAGTATCCTTTGAATGTTAAAGTTGCCACAGTCATTGTATGCTTTTGTGCTGCTCTTTATTTGTACCATTTAGTTTTATTAGTTATTAGAATTTGAAGGATACTAATGATATTGTTTGATATAGTGCTTGAAAAGTCTTCGAAAGTCCTGGAATTTAATTTTTTTCTGTATGAATCCTGAATATGTGTCTAAGGTCGCACAGCTCTGTTTTCATGGCATGTTCATTTGACCAAGTGTTTAGATATTGAAAAGTACAAGAAGAATCCATCTTTACAGATAATTTTCCATCTGCAAAATGTTTATTCGTGTTTGGCTGTATGATGTGTTTTGGATAGATATTTAGTTTTTTATTTCAAGAAGTTTCTTGACCTACTTTGGCCACTTTGGAAAAAGCCATTTCCTGCATGCCTTACCTTTTAATTGCTTTCAAAACAAACTAAGTTCTCTTCCTGAGCAGTATGGTACTTATCTGCCAGGCATGAATATTAGCTTTAGAGACCTGTCATGAGGCAAAACTCCTTTGACAGTGTTGGTGAATTTATAGGTTTCTTTGAAGCTGTTTAAAGTCTCTGTTATTCATTCATAAGGTATGTAGCAGAAACAAGTAGATAACAATTTTAAAAAAGTAGTGGCTGCATGTTTATTATTTTATGACTTTACAACTCTGGAACAGATTTAATCATACTGACTTTTTGATTCATACATGCCTTTTTTATTTCCCTGCAAATATAAGAATAACAACAGTGTATGTTTCTAGCAATAGTGCTATATAAATATCATTGGTCTGAAAGTAACTTCTCAAAATAAAAATTAAAAAACTATGACATTTTACTTTTCGGTATCTAACATTCAGTCACCCTAAATCTCCCACAGAACTATACAGAATGTGAATGTGTGGCACCATTCGGTTCTCCAGGCTTTGCATTACCAAGACCATGTGAAAATGACTGTAAAAAACGTCTCATTCCCTTCATGATCCTGTCATCCATTACATGCTTTGTGGCTTCACTTTCTCACACTACATCTTTTATGATGATCCTAAGGTATTTCCTCTATTTTCAATTCCCTCTATTGTATGTAATTATGATCAGTTGAAAGTGACAATCTAATGTTACCTCTTTGTTTTATAAATATCTGACAGTTATATATCTACAGCATATGTCTGTTTTTGGGGGGATTACTATGTCCTATATTAATGCTCTGCATAAAGTATTGATTGTGGTCTGAGGACAGGTGTTTTTAGGGTACTGGATGATTGTCATTTTATAATTTCAGTTCATTGAAGAGAAAAACTAATGAAAAATACATTTATGTGAAGAACATATGTTGCTACTTAGAAACTACTGGCAGTGAACGTTGTGGCATGTTTGTCTAAAAGGAAGAGTGTCAAGGTGAACTTGCTTAGCAGGTTGTAGTGCAACACTTGCATATTGCATAGATGCTACCAACAGCATAGAATCATTATACCATAGTCAAAAACCTGCCTGTGCAGGCCCTGCCAGCATCACGAAAAACTGCCATCAGCGTAATAACAGACAACAGGCACTTACTTTTGGAAAAAGCCTAAAAGGATATGTTAAAGAAGATTTATTTTATCTTCTTAGAACTCTGATATTCCTAAAATTTTACTGAAATGTCTTATACATATGAAAACATATGTAAAATGTAATGTTGTAAAATGATGTATTGTTTGTTGGCTTTTGTTCAGGACTGTGACTCCACAAGACAAATCTTTTGCTTTGGGAATTCAGTTCATGCTGTTTCGAGTGCTTGGTAAGCAAAGGAAGTTGATCATGCAGAACAGACATATGTCATGCTTTAACAGAAACATGTTACAACCAAAACCTTGTATGAGGGCACTGAGTTAGTGAACAAAACAAAAGCAACAATATCAAAGCATGATAATAACAATTTCAGGCAGTAGTAGTAAGAGCCTTGGTACATCAGTTCACACACGTTAAGCCATGGTGTTCATGTGGTTAAAACAGGTTTAAATCTACTATGCCTAATCTCCTAAAAAGGCAAAATCTCAAAATAAAATAAAAAGTGATGGTGAAATTAAAGTGTTTCGACATACATTTTTTTACGGGCATATTCAGACCTGCCCTGTTTAGCTTAGTGTTATCTGTCAACAAGTTTTCCTAGTATTGTGAAAGTTGCAGTGATATCTTCAAAATTGTAATAACTCACTATCCATCATAACAGATACCATATCATTAACAGGAATAGGTGTGTTACATAAGACAATATCTGAGCCTTTCAGTTATGGGTCTCAGTCTTGTTAGTAGTTTTTATGTAACTCATGAATGTGTGTATAATATTAATTAACAAAGTGGTGGGTTATATAATTTGTGCTGAGTATGTTAAGCTATATTAACAAGGAACTTTTATTTCCCGACAGCATTCCTTCCAGCTCCAGTGCTGTATGGCCGTGCCATTGATACCGCATGTATTCTGTGGGGAAAGAAATGCAATAAGATAACATCATGCCACTACTACGATTTAGACCTTTTCAGACACAGGTAAAATTCAAAATTGCACTGCTATGAAAAGTAGAGTGCTTTATACTATATGTATTTATGCTAGTCTAGCTGGCCTCCCATCTGGCCATTGTTGTGTCTTCCTGTCTATCCAAAGAAAGTCCTCCAAAATCCATTAAAACAGACGAGCCTTACCAGGCTGAGATAGATTCAAACCAATTGATTTAAACTTGTTTTTCAGCAGGGTAAACTTATATATGTATTCTATTTTTTTGGTTCACAGATTCTTGGGACTCCAGATATTCTTTATATTTGGTGGTTTTGTCTGTTTTTTCTTGTCTTTTATGGTGCTTCGAAGAACAAATTCAACCCAGGAACCAAATGCGAAAATGAACAATCAGACCAAAAGTGAAAGACCTCAAGAAATGAAAGATGCCAAACAGATTATGATAAATTTAAATGAACACTGCAATACACAAAAGATCCTTAGAGAGTAAAGACAGAAATTAATAGAATGATGGGAATATTTTTGTGGGGTGGAAGTAAGCAAGGCTTAAGAAACCTGGAGTTTCCCAGCTTACCATAAGTGCAACTACTTAAATATGCCAAATTTTATATATGATGAAACCAGACTGTGAACACACTCATTTCTACAAACAGTTGGCCTCAGTCAGACATAATAATGCAAAGATAACAACGTCCACTTTAAAATACATCCTATTGTTTATGTATTATCTCTGCCAGTAAGCCTGAAATATTTTCTTTGCTTCTCCTTGAAGTTTATATGTTTTTGTCTGTGTGCACTCAGTTGCACAATATACAACAATATTTTATATGCTAACAATGTGAAAATGTGAGTTGGGTTATTTGAACTCACTATCTATTGTAGACAAGGATGTTGATATAAACAGACCTTCTGTCATGGTGTGACTTCTGTGGTGACTTTTTTAACTGTGATGTGTCCATGGCAAGTTTGTTAGTAGTTTGGAATGCACAATAACACATTATGTTTTTGTTGCAGTTGATGTTATGTGTTAGGTCTGTTTACATTTTATAGTGTAAGAAAGATCTATACATATTGGTGCATTTGAAGCTTTTCACAGTATATGATTTGTCTTGTACTATGCTACATTTACGAATAACCAGTCACATGAATATATGTGACATATACTTTCACATAAATATACTTTACAACTGTTTAATCAATCAAGGTTTTATATCACTTTTATACACATTCTACTATAAGTAAATTTCAGATTTCATAAATGCCATGTCTGATTTGTTTTGATTGAACTAAAATGCTCTTTCTTTGTACAATGTCCTATATAATCACAGGCAAAATATTGACAAGCAAAATTATTTTTAAATAAAAATATTAATAGAAGGGGGCTTATGTTTTTGGTGACAACCCCTTTGAATGTAGAAAAGATGAATAATATAACAATTTCACTGCAAAAACAAGAAACCTATAAAAACATATTTATTATTTTTCAGTTTTCAGTTTTGTTAAATATATGTTTCAATGAATTAATAATTCTGTCATTGACTCTAATTTAGATTTATTAATTTAGCAGACACTTTTATCCAAAGCAACTTACAATCAGGGAACACAACAAGCAAAGCAAGAGGCATATAAACACAGCAAGTGCTCATAAAATGCTCTCCTGTGGTGTTATTTAATCCAGCAAGGTAGAACGTGCAGAGGCAGTGGTCTGGGTAGTGTGTGTAGTGTGCTAGAAATCCAAAGTCATTAGTGTGGTCCTCGAGAGAGCGGTCCCCCTGCTTCAGCAGGAGGACGAGGACAGCAGGGTCATTCATGACATAGGGAAAAAAATAAAAAATAATAAAAATACTGGTCAAAACGAAGAAACAAAAGTGTGGGGTAAACACACCACTTAAACTTTTTCTTTAGGTCCAGTGATGGTAGGATAATCTGACAGCGAAAAATGCTACCTATCAGATTTTGCTTCCAGCATGATATCAATGTGGTGTGAGGCATTATTAACACCTACCCCAACCCTAAACCCAACCTTACAGTATGAAAACTACTGTGTTGGTAGCATAATCTCATGGGTAGCATTATTTGTTAGAACACCTGGTCTTCTGTCAAGCTATGTTAGGATGAAGGAGCGCAAGATAAAGATAGGGTGTAATAAAAAGCCTTTAATAAATCCACAACAGGTAATCCAAGAAGGGCAGGCAAGAACACATGTACACATTGACGAGACCAGACCACCAAACACTTGACTGGATACAACTTAAGAAGAGTAGTTAATGAGACACAGACAGGTGAAGGTGATTAACTAATAATGACACTTAACAAGGACAGGAACAGGAAGGACCATATGTGGGCATGTGAGGAAGAAACCAACAAAACCAGTTCACAGGGTTGTAACAGCGCCATTGTTAAAACAATGGGAACACCTCTAGTATGACCAGTGTCTGAACCACATGCTACATGCCAGCTAACAATGGCTACTACAGTCAGACATTTTCAAAAAAAAAAAAAAAAACATCACAACCTTCTTTTTCTTTCTTCTCTTTCTCTACAATTTGTCTGTGTGCACCTGCTTTTTAAAAATGTATAAAACTTTTGAAAGATGCATGCTGCCATGCAGGACGTGTACTTTCCCAGAGGTCACAAATTATCTTTCAGCTGGGCTGCTGTGTGTGCTATGTTTTCCATATAAATACGGAAAAGGAAAAGAAAAGGGTGAAAATATTGAGCTTGAGCACCCTAACCTACTATCTGTCATCCTTTGATACATGGATAAGTGCTTCTTTCCACTTCCCCTGTAAAATATGGGGAGTGTAGATATCACTTAATCGTATGAGTCACTCTTCCAGTGTGACTTGTGCGCTGTAGCATTGGAAATGCTTTTTTTTTCTTATGTATCACATTATAAACATAGATGTCCCCATGTTTAGCTTCGTCTATACAATTTGTATCTGATGTTGTGTCTGTGAGTGTCTTCTCTCATGCATATATGAGTGGGCTGTTATATAGGGAAGAGTAAAATGCTTTGAGTGGGCGTTGTTAACATTAGTGGCCCACTAACTGTCTAGCCCTCTAGTTTTTTAGCTTGAGAAGTGTGACGGCCCGAGATGCGGCCACACAAGAGTGGTAATGTAGATGTAGCGCACTCTGTCTCTCATTTATACATGCACACATGTATGCGTGCATTTAACTTTGTTAATTTAATAATTTTCAATCTTTGTTTGGTTCTTTTTTTTAAATAAAAAGATAAGATTTATTTTTTATTATTATTATTATTATTATTATTATTTTTAGTTTGAATTGTAGTTATTGATTAATGTTGTTTTCTTTAATATTAATTTAGAATGATATTGTTTAATTCTGTTGTTATTTTAGTGTTGTTTCATGTAATGTAATTTTGTTTCTCCCTTTTGCGGATGGGCTGACTGAACGTTTTAATCAGACATTGAAGCAGATGCTCCGGAAGTTTGTCAGCGAGACTGGTCGAGATTGGGACCAATGGCTGCCATATCTTCTCTTCGCTTATCGAGAGGTCCCTCAGGCTTCTATGGGCTTTTCTCCCTTTGAGTTGTTATATGGGCATTGCCGGCAGCCATATCACCCTGTAGCCCAAGACTGGTTGCCCACTGAAGCTAAGCAGGGTTGAGCCTGGTTAGTACCTGGATGGGGGACCTCCTGGGAAAACAAGGTTGCTGCTGGAAGAGGTGTTAGTAAGGCCAGCAGGGGGTGCTCACCCTGTAGTCTGTGTGGGTCCTAGCACCCCAGTATAGCGATGGGGACACTATACTGTCAAAAAGCACCGTCCTTTGGATGAGACGTTAAACCGAGGTCCTGACTCTCTGTGGTCATTAAAAATCCCAGGATGTCTTTCGAAAAGAGTGTCTCCTCTCCACCAGTAAGCTGGTGTGTGGTGGGTGTTCTGGCGCAATATGGCTGCTGTCACATCATCCAGGTGGATGCTGCACACTGGTGGTGGATGAAGAGACCTCCCCCCCCCCCCACACACACAATATAAAGCGCTTTGAGTATCAAGAAAAGCGCTATATAAATATAACAAATTATGAGGTTAAGGGGCCGTTGGCTCTGCTTCAAGAGATGTGGGGAGGAAGTAAGGAAAGGAAAGAACCCACCAATGTTGTGTCTTATGTGATACAAATGAGGGAACATCTACAGAAAATGACTGTTTTGGCCCAGAATCATTTGGCGGAATCCAGAAAGCAGCAGAAGACTTGGTATGATCCGCTAGCTCAGGAAAGAAATCTGGAGGTTGGCCAAAAGGTCCTTGTCATGTTGCCTAGTCGAGAAAGTAAGCTCTTAGCAAAATGGCAGGGCCCTTATGAAGTTAAGAAACGGCTTGGATCTACAACTTATGAAATCAGTATACCTGGTCAAGATCACCCAGTCAAGTTTTGCATGTCAATCTGCTGAAGGAGGGGGTTCCTCGACCTGAGAAATCACAGTCGTCTCTGATGATTTGTTGTGTTGAAGGGGAAAAGTCAGATGATCAGTACCTGCCTAAGCCTGTGCCTGGAGACATCAGCCTAGATCACCTGACATGGTCCCAGCGATCTCAGGTACAAGCCCTCTTTACCTCAAAGGTATTTTCTGAATATCCTGGATTTACCAACTTAATTAAACACAATGTGATCTTGAAATATGATGCTGTTGTGAAACATCAGAGTTATAGGATACCAGGGCCCGTATGTATAAAACTTCTCAGAAATGCTCTTAAGAACAGTCTTAAGTTTTGACTTAAGTGTCAAAAAATTCTTAGTTAATAGTAGGACTTTTCTAAGAGTAGGAGACTTTTATAAAGAAGCTAAAAGCAACTTTCAGTAAGTCCGATTCTTAATTGTTGACTGAGGGGACACTTAAGTGTTGTGAACTAAGGACTACAATGATGCAAACCCAAAATGGCCACCCTTGACCTCTGAAACAGCCAATAGTGAGTCTGCTCATGTGAAGTCACTGCAGCACAACACCAATTTTATTCGATGCAACTACAGTAAAATAATTTCATTAAGACACTATTTAAACATTTTTTAAAAAATGCTTTGCATTGTGCAAAAGTATCACAAATTATTACAGATGCTTTGAAATCCTTTTCTATTGGTATGGCTACTTGTTTACAGTTGGAGAAATGATGTGAACATGAGTTCCATCAACAGCTCCAACTCCAGGAAAGCCCACAATCCTCATAACGGTTGCTTGTTTTTGGTGGCTTGCATTGTTTGACAGTCAGTTGGAAAGTCAATGAACTGCCATATAGTAGAGGCTAAATAGTGCCTATAGTAGTAGGAAATTTTACATCTTCAAACTTAATTATAAAAATGTGTTTTTATAAACAAAGAAATTATAAAATTATAAACACATGTAAAAACAAGAGAGGATCAACAAAATATGAATAACTGATTTTGTACTCAGTGTGACAGTGTTGCCAATTTAGTGATATTGTCAGTAGATTTAGAGACTTCCTCACACCTTTAATACTTGTTTTTCAAAAGCCGAGCAACAAAGTCCATTTCTTAGACAAATCATAGATTCAGAGACTCTCCCACTGATCTATATTTCCATTTATGATTATGATATCATCTAGCAACATTTAAGGACTATTTTAGCTACTTTCAATTGAAAGCAGTTGGCAACACTGGTAAGTGTTTTTTTCCTCATATTTTGATGGTTTAAGTGAATTTTGGGGTCATAAAAAACCTTCACACATTACTTTTGGCCACTATTGTAGTTACAGTTAGAGCATTGATTTGTAGAGTGGAAGAAAATACATTTCTTTAAAAACATTTAAAAAAAAAAATAAAAACTTCCCAATCAAGTTTGTATTATTTTATCAACTATCATATCATCATATAACTCCAGTACATAATATCTTAATTGTAAAGTGTTTGTCTCCCACACTTTGCTGCCATCTTGTTACTCCTAACTAGTTTAGGTGACCTCTCCAGCTGTCTTAAATAATTTAGGAGCTGAGACCAAGTCTTAACACTTAGGAACCTTTATGAATCACTCTTATTCTTAAGTCTAGGAATAAGAGTAAAATGATGTCATTCTTAGAATTTTGACACACTTAAGACTAAAATTTTACTCTGAGCGGCTTTATACATATGGCCACAGAGCGTCTTCAGGAGACTTTGAAGGAGGAAGTGGAACTGATGCTCCGCATGGGAATTATTGAGCCTTTGAACAGTGAATGGTGGCATCCAATAGTTCTTGTGCCAAAAAAGGACGGGAGTATGCGATCTTGTATAGACTTTCGATACTTGAATTCAGTGTCTAAATTTGATTCTTATCCTACTCCATGCATCAGTGATTTGATTGACCGCTTGGGCCAATCCAAATATTTGACAACAATGGACCTTTCTAAGGGAAATTGGCAGATTCCACTGACTCAATCTTTGGCATGTTGGGCTTTAATGGGGCTGTAGCAACCTTTCAGAGGTTAATGGATCAGGTATTGTGTGGTCTAAAATTTGCATCTGCATACCTTGATGATATTGTTGTTTATAGTAGAACCTGGGAGGAGCGTGTGCAGCATCTCAGAGAAGTTCTGGGGTGTTTGGGAAGTGCAGGCCTGACTGTTAACTCCAGTAAATGTGCAGTGGCCAAGCACGAAACGGCAAATGTCATTGGCCAGGGAGTTGTCCGACCACAAGTGGAAAAAGTTCAAGCCTTGGAGAAGTGCCCTGTGTCCCAGAGACATAAGAATCTGCAATCCTTCCTAGGAATGGCTGGATTTTACCATAGCTTTATTCCAAATTTTTCTAGTAGAGCAGCTCTACTAACAGACATGGTAGGGGCACGTTGCCCGAATCAGCTGCAGTGGACAAAGGAGAGTTCAGAAGCTTTCCAGGATATCCAGAGAGCTTTGACAATTGATACTGTTCTTCATAATCCTGATTTTAGTCAAACCTTCATCGTGCAAACCGATGCTTCCGAGAGAGGCATAGGAGCAGTCCTACTGCAGGGACCATCAGAGGGTCGATGTCCAGTAGCTTTTATTAGTCGTAAACTGTTCCCAAGAGAAGTACGTTACTCGATTGTGGAAAAGGAGTGCTTAGCAGTAAAGTGGGGACTGGATTCCCTCAGATATTATCTACTGGGCTGTGAGTGTATTGTGGAAACGGATCACAAAGCATAGCAGTGGTTGGAGAAAATGAAGGATACTAATGGGAGGATGACAAGATGGTATCTAGCCATGCAGCCCTTTTGATTCAAGATCAAGCATGTGCCTGGTAAAGCCAATGTTACAGCTGACTACCTGTACCAGCGGGATCCTTGAAGGATGAGGGAAGATGTAACGGCCCGAGATGCGGCCGCACAAGAGTGGTAATGTAGATGTAGCAAACTCTCATTTACACATGCACACATGTAGAGAACGTCTAGATTACGTATTTAACCCTGGTTCCCCGAGGGAACGAGACGCTGCGTCTGACAACATTTTGGGGAACGCTTTTGGCGAACCACGCTCTGAATCACGTGTAGACAATCATTCAAACGAGGGCGTGACGTCACGGGCGGGTGACGTAAGCAACCAGGAAGCTATAAAAGCATGTGCGCCGGCAACAGCGTCAGCTTTGGGGAAGAAGATGCCCATGCCCCCATACTTTCAAATCCCTGCCCTTAGAGTTAGGGCAAGAGAACGGAGGAGCTGGGAGTGGCTCGAAGATCTAGGTCATAAAACCTGGCGAGGGTGAGGGGCGTGGACCATCCCACCGCGTTGCAGATGTCCTGTATCGGGACACCCGAAAGAAGTGAAAGACCAGAGGACTCATAGGAATAGCAGATGGCATCTACGATCCATCTGCTCAAAGTTTGTTTAGAGGCAGGTACGCTGGGGTTTTCCGAAACACACAAAGAGTTGATCGGACCTACGCCACAGGGCAGCTCTGTGAACGTAGGCGTCCAATGCTCGGACTGGGCACATGCAATTTAGCTTCTCCTGCTCTGTGTCCGTAAACGGAGGAGGACAGAACGCCTGAAGCATGACTGGATGTGGGGTGGAGGTAGGGACCTTGGGAACATACCCCGCTCTGTGGTAAAGGAAAGCTTTGGCCATACCAGGCGCAAACTCAAGATACGAAGGGGCCACCGAAAGGGCCTGCAGATCCCCAACTCTCTTTAGCGAAGACAGTACTAGCAGCAACAAAGTCTTAAAAGTCAGGAAGCGGTCTGAGATCTCTTCAATAGGTTCGAAGGAAAGCTTACAGAGGTCTTTGAGAACCACAGCCAGGTCCCACGTGGGGACACAAAGTCATGCCAGAGGCCTCAGCCTCAGCACACCGTCGAGAAAGCGCGTAACTAGGGGATTCTTCCCCACTGGAAGGCCATCAAGAGGGGTGTGGTAAGCCGATATTGCCGCCACGAGCACCCTCAGGGTAGAGTGGGATATCCCTGTGGAAAAATGAGACTGCAAGAACTCCAAAACTGTACCAACCGGGCAGTTAAATGGGTCAAGCTGGCGGTCTTCACACCATGAAGTGAAGAACATCCACTTTATGGCGTACGCTTTACTCATAGAAGGAGTTCTGGACTGGAGGATGGTCACAACAACCTCAGTTGAGAGACCGGAAGCTAAGAGTTCCACATCTTCCCACAGCTTTCACATCTCTGGGGCGAGGGTGAAAGATGGTACCCCCCGCCTGTGAGAGGAGATCCCTCCTGACGGGAATCTCCCATGGAGAGCCGTCGAGAAGGGAAATCAGGTCCAAGAACTACACTCGAACCGGCCAGTACGGGGCTACTAATATTAGACGCACCCCATCCCGGCGTACTCTCTCCAGAACTCCTGGGAGCAGAGCAATCGGGGAAAAGCGTACAGACGAAGCCTTGGCCACGTCTGTACCATGGCACCCAGCGCCAGCGGAGCTGGATAAGTCAGAGAGAACCAGAGGGAACATTGCAATGTTTCCTGAGTCGCAAAGAGGTCCACTTGAGCCTGGCCAAACACTCTCCAAATCTGCTTCACCACCTCTGGGTGAAGCATCCATTCTCCGGGCCTTGGCCCCTGCCTCAACAGGATGTCTCCTCCCAAATTGAGATGCCCAGCAATGTGTACTGCTTTCAGCGAAAGGAGTTTGTCCTGGGACCACAGAAGGATCTGGTGTGCCGTTTGTTCAAAGGGCGTGAACACAGACCTCCCTGGTGGTTGATATAATAGACCACCGCGGTGTTGTCTGTGCACACCAACACATGGCGATCTCTGAGGTCCGAGAGGAAGTGTCTCACTGCTCGAAACACAGTCAGCATCTCTAGACAATTGATATGCCATTCTAGATGGCGACCACTCCACAGACCGCAGGCCAAGCAACCACTCATGACCGCTCCCCAACCAGTGAGGGGCGCGTCGCGGTTGAATCCCACACCATGCCTAGATAAGTGGTCCTCTGTAATGAAGATAGCACACTTTTCTTGCCATTCAGTCTCAACCCCAATGTTCTCATGTGAGTGAGCACAACATCTCGATGTCGAGCCGCCAACTGCTCTGAGTGAGCTAGAATCAACCAATCGCCGATTATGCGGATATATGGATGCCCTGGAGTCGCAGGGGAGCCAGAGCTGCATCCATGCACTTCGTGAACGTACGGGGGAGAGTGCTAGGCCGTAAGGAAGAACTAGATATTGGTAAGCTTCGCTCCTGAAAGCAAACCTCCTGTGTTGAGGAAGAATGGAGACATGGGGGGATCCAAGATGGCGTCTTAAAGAACGGTCGCGTTATTCAGACGGTGCGGGCTATTACATTCATTTATCATTATTTTCGGCGGAGGAGCTCATCATTTTCTGTGTTGCTGGCTGCATAGTTTGCTATGAGTTTAGACACCTACTTTTTGAAGCAATCGACCAACATGCCTCAAAGGAACACTAAAAATTCGAGCAAATCAGAGACAGAGCATAACCGTCAGGGTGAAGATAATGCTACTGTTAGCTCAGATGCTAGCATCAGTGTTTCCGAACCGGGCCCACGACAGATTATTAAGGAAGTCACAGAAAACATTTCGAAATTGATCGATGAAAAGTTAAGTCCACTGTCACAGCTCTTGCAACAGCAGAACAAGAAGCTAGATGATCATGAAAAACGAATCACCGAAACTGAGAATCGAATTTCCACGGTGGAAGATGCTGCCGCCCCGGTCGAGGGTAAATTGGAGACGCTAGAGAGACGAGTTCGGGAATTAACAGAACATGTGGATGATTTGGAAAACAGAGGGAGAAGGAAAAACATACGTATTGTTGGGCTCCCAGAGAATGCAGAAGGTGATCGCCCTGTTAATTTTTTCGAATCCTGGCTGCCAAACTCTCTGGGCATTCAAACGAAATCCGGCCGCATAAAGATTGAACGAGCCCATTGCGTTCCAGGCAGAGCTCTCAAGAAGGCATCCCCGTATCCAAGGGCAGTTTTGGTGAGATTTCATAACTACGTAGACAAGGAACGGGTCATCACAGCAGCGAGAGAGTTGGGTAACGGTGAGAAGGCTTTGATGTTCAGAAACTCCAAGGTGAAAATTTTCCAGGATTTCTCAGCCGCGGTTTTGCGTAAACGCAAACAATTTGACGAGGTCAAGAAGCGTCTGAAGGCAGCCGGTGCCACTTATGCACAGCTTTATCCTGTATCTCTCAAAGTCACATATCGAGGAACTACCAACATGTTTCAGGATCCATTTGAGGTGGACAAATTCTTGTCGTCACAGGAGGGAATATCCCCGTGACTGTTCCCATTCGTCATGCTGGCAATGAAAAGGACTTGGGTATGTGTACGCCACAATATGTAGACAGATACACTTTTTCTTTTTCTCCTTTTTTTTTGTCTCTGACTGGCTTTGTTTAAATTAGCCCCTCTGTCATATGGACATGCTGTGTGCGTTTAAGGTCCGCAGGTCTGTCAGCGTTACGGGCTAACCAACTTTCTTTTGTCGTTCAGGGTCCCTTTTACACTGAATTGCGTTTTTTGAACCATTTCAGAGTAATGACTGGTTCTAATTTGAGTACAGTTTGTACTGTTTCTTGTATTATAGTTACGTGTTCACTGTTGTTTTTTTTGTTTTGCACTTTTCAGCTCACCTTTGATGTTAACATGGGACTGTATTTCTGCTATAGGAAACATTTTGGTCGGGATTTGTTTTTTTTCTTCTTCTCTTTCTCCCTTCTTATAAAACATGTCAGTTAGTATGCTTAAAATTTGTTCCTGGAACGTTAATGGGATACATACACCCGTGAAGAGGAAGTCAATTCTCACATTGCTTAAAAAGGAGAATGTTGATATAGCCCTTTACAAGAAACTCATCTTGATGATAAAGAACATCTTAAATTGCAACAGCTGGGCTTTAGTCATATCTTTTTCTCTTCATTTACATCGAGGAGCAGAGGAGTGGCCATTTCGTTAAAAAAATCTTTCAGGCTGATAAATTGTATCAAAGATAAAAATGGGCGTTATGTGATTGTGAAGGGTTTGCTACAAGACGAATAAATCGCCATTATGAATGTATACCCCATATGAATGTTCCCCCTGGTCATCAATGTGATTTTTTAACAAGTGCATTCGTCAAATTGTTGGAATTCAAGGTCACTCGTTCTGTTGTGGGAGGAGATTTTAACTGTCAACTGAACCCACTTATGGACAAATTACCTTCAGGATTGGCTCCCTCATTTCAGGCTAAATGTATTAATTCTTTATGTGAAGATTTGGATTTTGTTGATGTATGGCGAGCACAGCATCCAGCTGATAAATAATTTACTTTCTATTCTAAACAACATTGTTGCCACACAAGAATAGACTTTTTCTTTGTTCATAAGGGACTGTTACAATTTATAGATCACAGCGCTATTGGAAAAATTATAATTTCAGATCATGCTCCTGTTTTTTTACATTTAAAGTTACAGAGTCCTTTTAATCAAACGAGGTATTGGAGATTTAACCCTTTTATTCTTAAGGATAGCAAATTCTGTTCTTATTTTATGTCAGAATTCCAATCATTTTTTGCTATCAATTCTCCCTCTACAGAAGATAAGTCTCTGCTATGGGAAATGATTAAAGCTTTTTCAAGAGGTCTTGTAATTTCTTATACCTCTAGTAAGAGGCGGAGGCAAATAGAACAGAAGGACATTCTAGATGCAAAACTTAAACGAGCAGAGAGTGATTATGTTCAAAATCCGAAGTCAGCAAAATTAGAGGAAATTTCTGCTTTAGAGTCCTTGCATATAAGTTCTGCTGAGAGGAAAGTTAGGTTCGCTAAGCAAAGGCTCTATGAACACGGTGATAAGCCAGGGAAATACCTGGCTTATCTTACTAAGAAAAAAGCAGACTCACAAATGATATCTTCAATCAAGGATGATCAGGGGCATCCTTCTTCTGAAGTTACAACAATTAACAGTACATTTGTTAACTTTTTTTAAAACACTATACAAAGCAGAGTCCCCATGTAACTCACTAAGCCTTATGGATGTGTTTTTTTTCTAAAATAGTTACCTTCTATATTGGAGGATCAGGAGCGTGCTCTTAATGGTCCTATTTTAAGGGAGGAGGTGTTATCAGCAATCGGGAGTTTGCGCACTGGGAAAGCCCCTGGTCCAGATGGACTAAGTTCTGAATTTTATTTAGAGTTTCAGGATGTTTTGGTAGATCCTCTTTTAAAAATGTTTAATTATTCATTAGAGAATGGTATTCTACCTCCTTCCTTACGGGAAGCTAATATTTCTCTGTTACTTAAAAAGGGGAAACAACCAGAAGATTGTGCCTCTTATAGGCCAATATCCCTATTAAATTGTGATTTCAAAATTCTTTCTAAAATTCTTGCTAAAAGGCTTGAAGACTTACTCCCTCAACTTATTAAAGAAGATCAAACTGGTTTTATTAAGGGACGTAACTCTGGAAATAGTATTCGTAGACTATTAAATATTATTCAGTTTTCACGTGAGCAGAAAATGGACAGTCTTGTTGTCTCAATGGACGCAGAAAAGGCGTTTGATCGAGTCGAGTGGCCTTACTTGTTTTATACATTATCTAAATTCGGTCTGGGTGAAAAATTTGTTAGTTGGGTGAAGTTGTATACAGGCCCTCTTGCTGCTGTTATAACTAATGGCTTACGTTCTTCCAGTTTTGGGATCAGGAGGGGCACTCGACAAGGCTGTCCATTATCACCCCTTCTTTTTGCTTTAGTAGTAGAACCTTTGGCTGAGGCAATTAGGTCAAATCCAGGTATACATGGTTTGGCTATAGCCAGTAGGCAACATAAGATTAATCTTTTTGCTGATGATGTGCTTGTTTTCTTATCTAAACCGGAAATATCTATAATTAATCTCATAGGTGTCATTAAAGATTTTAGCGTCTTCTCAGGCTATAAGATTAACTTTAGTAAATCTGAAGCTATGCCACTTGGTAACCTACAAACTGTCCCTTCAGGTTCACTTTATTTTCCATTTAAGTGGTCTCCGATGGGCTTTGTATATCTGGGAATACATATAACCCCTAAATTTGACCAGATGTTTAAATCAAATTTTACTAATTTTAATCGTATTAAGCTTGATCTAGAAAGATGGAATACTCTACCTATTTCTTGGCTGGGGCGCATTGCTCTTTTGAAAATGAATGTTCTTCCAAGATTATTATACCCGATTCAGATTATTCCAGTTCTTCTCTTACAGAAAACATTAAAAGATATAGACAGACAGTTCAGTTCTTTTATATGGGCTAATAAAAGACCTCGCCTTAGGATTAATATATTGCGTTTACCAGAGGATATGGGTGGCCTGGGTCTTCCGGATATTAGAAGATATCAACTTGCTGCCCATTTACGTTATATAACTACCTGGATTTCTGAAGACCCAACTTCATTGTGGCTGGATATAGAGTCCTTTCAATCACAAGTCCCTCTTCAAAATTTGCTTTTTATTAAAAAAATGAAGACAGTTAGAGTAGCTTGTACAAACCCAATTACTGTAAATTCTGTGAAAGCTTGGCAGTCTGTTAGGCGATTTGAAGGCAAATCATGTTTAACATCGCTTTATACTCCAATATGTAATAATCTAGATTTCCCCCCAGGTATCAGTGATTCACTTTTTCGACAGTGGGCTCTTAAGGGGCTTTCTAAACTAAAAGATCTTTTTGATAATAATATTCTTATGTCTTTTAGTCAGATTTCCCAGAAATACAACTTAGATGGGCTGGATTTTTTCCACTATTTACAAATAAGAAATTATATTCAAAAGGATACAACACTTCTTTCTAATGTATGTTCCTCAGAAATCAAGAAGCAGCTTTTTGAAATGCACTCGATTAAATCTATAAGATTGTTTTATGGTGTGTTATCAGAGTATCTTGACACTTCCACTCATTTTCTTAAAATGATTTGGGAAAAGAAATTTATTATTCAAGTAACAGAGGAAGATTGGTGTACGGTTTGGGAAAATGCAAAGAGTCTGAATATATGTAATAAAGTAAGAGCTATCCAGCTCAAGTTTCTTCACAGAGCTCACATTTCTCCTTCCCAGCGCAGCAGATTTAGGGCTGATTGCTCTCCTTTCTGTCCCAAATGTAAGACAGAAATAGGTAGTCTTACTCATTGTTTGTGGTTTTGTAACAAGATACAGAGGTTCTGGTGGGGAGTTTCTGAAGAACTGAACAAAATTTTGGGGGTTACTTTGGTTCCAGATCCAGAGACTTATTTGCTGGGAGTGTCTCCTCCTGTGGGTCTTGATAAGTGCAAAATTAGGCTTTTTAATATTCTGATTTTCAGTGCAAAAAAAATTTATACTTTTAAAATGGATATCAGATAATGCTCCCTCCATTAGGATGTGGCATCAAACTATTCTTGAATATCTGTCGTTAGATTACCTGACTTGTATTGTACATGATAAGACTGGAAAGTTTCATAAAATTTGGGAACCTTTTATGACATATGTTGAATTTGACATTGCTTCCATCCTGACAAGAGGATTTATCTGAGGGTATTATAATCTCTAATATTTTTTCCCGACTTAGTGAATTCCCATGTATGTGTATAAAAGTATGTAACCCTAACTTTTAGGGTGTGAGCTGATTTTGTGGTGTTTTTTTGTTGTTGTTGTTGTTGTTTTTTGTTTCTGCTTTTTGTTTTTGTTTTGTTTTTGTTTACCTGTCGTTGTCATTATATTATCACAATTCTGTAAGGATGTTATTTCTTTGTGAAAAGTGAAAAAAAAAAATAAAAATAAATAAATAAATAAAATATTGATAATAATAATAATAATAATAATAATAATAATAATAATAAATGCTTCTTGAACAGCAAAAAAAAAAAAAAAAAAAAAAAAAAGAATGGAGACATGGAAGTAGGCGTCTTTTAGATCTTTTGTCACAAATCAGTCCTCGGACCTGATTTGACACACAACTTGCTTGAGAGTTAGCATCTTGAACATAAATTTCTTTACTGAGTGGTTCAGACGATGCAGATCTAAAATGGGCCTCAAGCCCCCCATCCTTCTTTGGAACTATGAAATACCGGCTGTAGAACCTGGCCTCCCACTCATGAGGAGGGACCACCTTGTAATGAAAGTTATTAATTTAAGCACAATAAAATATGTATGATTAATGGTTACCAATAATAAACCGAACTAATGCCCTCGCCCAGTGAGCATTTAGCCGCCTTTATTCTAACTCTAAGAAAAATCTATTTCCTAGCCTTGAAAATTAATCTTTCCCACCGTAATTGGCTAAGTTACAGGGCTGGATCAGTTTTGTAACGAAATCAAAGCAGTTTAAGTGACGTGATATTTGTGAGCAAGGAACACAGTAACAATTCAAACGTGAATACAAAATGTGGGTTTATTGATTACATTAAAGGGGAAAATAAACACTAACTAGCAAATAACTAACACTAAACAGACAACACATTAAACATAAAACGAGCAGAGAGAGAGAGAGAGTAGATTGGCAAATTTTTACATCAGCAGCACAACCAAATCATCAGAGAAAACCTAAATCTCCTTGACCTACAAGGGGCACAGCTTTCCTATTGCATCTAATAGTTAAATGGTTACTTGCATTGGTTTCCTTTGTGTGGTGCTTACGCAAGGGTCCAGATGCCAGCTCAAAGGTAGTCCTGATGATTTCATGGAGATGGAGCCTTCGTTGTTCCACTGATCGGCTGATTGGATGGTTACAAAGGGGCTGAGGTGTAGATGCCAGAATAGAGAGGGCCTCATGCTGGAATCCCCATGGCAGGGATTTCTCCCCAGAAGGGGAGACATAGAGTTGTGACCCAAGAAGAAGGAACTGAACTAACCGGGGGTGTGTCTGGCAACTTTTAAGTTCATTCAAAAGTCACCCCCATCCTTGGGGAGTTGACGAATGACAGTGCGAGGGTCTTTTGGAGGGAAAGGTTCCTTTGTGTCACCAGACCGCCTGATTTGCATCTTGATAGTTTGGTGAGATTGTGTAACTTCTCAGGTGTGATGGGAAGCATACATTGCACATTAAAGTCATGTACTATACACCGTCAGTTCAGAAATGGAAATAGAATTACGTTGATACTAAACACGCCAGATATTGTACAGTATCAAGCCGTATTGTCATTAATATGATGTTGTGCTTGAACAACAGTGGCTGTGAGCCTACACACAAACTCAGGAATACACTATTTACAGTCTGAATATGTTTTTTCTAGCTTGAATGCAAATGTATGAATGAAAGTAAAAGAATGTAAATGTCCTTTTTCCTTTTAGGAGAGGAGTCCATGCACATCTGTGTGTGTGTGTGTGTGTGTGTGTGTGTGTGTGTTCATGGGTGAAAGTGGGGGCTGCACCCCCCCTTCCCTGGTGCACCCTTTGAAGCAGATAAGGACAAGGGGATGTTCAGCATCTTTTGGGGTCTAAAACTGCCTGGATAGCAGACTAGTTGGAGCCATAAGCAATAAACTAGTGGGGGGAGGTTGACCAAGTCTCTCAACTGATCATCTTATACCAGCAATAATCTACATAATCCCCCCTCCTTCGAGTAATGAGGTTCAACGAGGACCTTGTTGGTCGATCAGAAGATCAGATGTAGCGAGGTGATCAGGCCACCAATTGCTTCTGGTTGTCCTCAGCCTTTGGTTCAGCTGGCTGAGCAACCATCTCATCTAGGCTCGATGCTGTCCTCTTCTGGTTCATCTGTTTGGGGATCTTGCATCCTTGAAGTCCTGTAAAGATGCTGGAGGGTCAGGCCCAGGTCGTGCCATGTCCGAAAAAACCTGGAGGAGTCAAATGGGCACTGACGGTTGCTGTTCAGGACTGGATGGCAGGAGAGTTGGGCCGGATGTTTATCCGGGCGGTGTGTTCCTTGTGGGACTCTGTGACCAGTTACGTGAAGTTGTTTACTCTCTGGTTGAGGCCCATGAGGTGGCTAAGGTGGTGATAACCTTGATCCGCCCAGCATAGCTGTAACTCTGGCTTGGGTCAGGTGTCCTTGGTCTTCTTTTCTCCTTGTCCAACGGCATTTTTCTCAGGTGCCGTGGGTTGTCAGCACCCCGGGGCAGAATGGTGTTCCTCGCACTGGTTAGTCAGTGTTCAGGTCACCCATCTGGGAGGATAGGTTGAGCATCTGTTGGATGTGTCCATTCACACAGTGAGGGTAAAGGTAAGAGGCAGGTGCACCACCCTGCAGAGTTCGGAGCTACAGGCTTCAGTGGTTCAGTTAGCAATATGACCTACAGCTTGTTGTTTCGGGCACAGTTTGCTAGTGAAGTGTCTTCTATGATTAATGTTTTAGCCGTGGATGTTAGGGTGCCAATATTTTGTGGTTCTGAGAACCTCTCTTGTATGGCATAGTCGAGATCTAATAAATGACTTAAGATGGTTCTTATGGTCAAAGCATTTCTCAGAATCTCCTGATGACTCACAACAGGTTGAATCTCTTACAACGTGGGGGATAGGAAAAAAAAACGGAAAAGAGGACAGTTTCCTATTTGTATTATGCTTGTTGCCAGTGTGCCTGGACCACAGTTATGCCCTTGTGATCACTAAGATTACTCGTGTAGGCGGGTCACAGAACTTGGTGCACTCATTGAGAATAAGCAGAATCACAAATGGAAAGTTTTTCTGGTTCCTCCTAGCTCTATGGTGAGGTGAGACCACGCTAGAATAAAAGAGGGGAGTGTAAATAACTCAGGTGAATAATAAATGAGTGAATAGCTGAGTGCTATTATCATTAGGACAAAACTTAAATAAGTGTTTCAAACAGCGCAGTGGCCAGAAATTGGGAACACTCAATAGCACCCTTGATTAAACATTAGGTTTTGTTTTGATCATCGCATCGTCGTTGGTCACCGCTGCTGTGTGTTTAAAACCATTCTATGGGTGTGTCCTTCCATAAAATTTAGCCAAGGTGCTATTAAACAGTTCCCAATATCTATAGAATTCTTCTCTACTTTTTCTCAGTTTACATGTAATTAAATTTAGATTTAATTAAGTAACTACCAATTCAGTTGAAGCATGAGAGGATATAACTAAAATAGTGCAGGTGAATTAGCTGAGAAGACTTAAAGTGAGGGAGGAAGTAGTAAGGGATCAGGAACCAATCAATATATTTCAAATATATTTCTATAAACATATAGATCACTTTGCACTGCATGCCCACAAGCTGTAGTTAAAAGCTTCAAGTGAATGGTGATAACTGCTAGCTGTTGACGCTATTAGTTAACTTAGCCTAAGCTAAAGCTGGGTCTTGTTAGCTTGACTGGCTCAGGTGGTGTGTTTACAATCTGGTATCATGACGTGTGCACTCTCTGGAGTTTTTGTGTCCTTTGACAAGTCATTGTCATGGGAACCAATGCGCATGACACAGAAGGCTGTTTGGAGGAAAAGCTTGCAAAACTGGTGTCCTCCTCCTTCGCGGGTTCATTATGAGCTCCGAAGTAAGCTCACTGAGGTCTGTGATGGGGAATTTTCATGCTGGCCCTGTTTGGTGGCTAGGGCAGTAAACAGTTCATGTTCATACTCTGACTCAGACTCAGACTGCATTTATGAATCTTTGCAATCGCCTTTTCTAATAACATGCTAGTTAGCAAAATTTGTGGCTAAACACGCTAGAGCAAACCAAGCTTGTCACTCCACAGAGAGAAGAGAGGGGCGGGCTGAGCAGAGCTCATTTGCATTTAAAGGAACGTGCAATAGAATTGGTTGATTTTTTTTGACAAGGTAAAAGGTTGTTTTTTTTAACACTAATTTTTAAGCAAAGTATATTATAAACTTTTCATTAAGACCCTAAAGAATCATATCAACTTGTGGAAAATGGCCATCCAATGACCCCTTCAATGGAGAATGTGAAAATTAAAAGTAAAGCAATAAAAACGTTTATTCTGACTCAATTTGCCAGCATGGGTCACATATGTCTTTTATCCACCTTTTTCCTAGCAAGTCTACTGTGTATTAAACTATGTGAGGTACTTCTGATTTAAGGATGTTCCAAAAGACTGAAACAAATACTTCAAATCATGTTGCACAACAAATAATCCTTATCCGTCAGTTTGACAGAATAAGCTGTACATTTTCCTTCATTTTCTATTTTCAGATGTCAGAAGTATAACGTAAATCTTGGTATTTTAATGTGACATTATATAACCAGAATATCTACAGCAAGATCTCTTCTCAATCCTCCACACTCCTCATTAATTTGTCCTTATTAGATAAGATATTTATCAGTGAGCTCAGGATCTGTTGAGCAGCAAATTCTCCACCATGGTCTTGCCAGTCAACTTTCGATCTGTGATCAATCAAATGTGAATCCTGCAGCTCGTGTATGGAGCAGAGCAGATGCTTTCAGTTTAGAATTATCTATGTTTTCCAACTGAACTAGACGATTCTTACTTCAGCAATCTTGTTATGCGCAAAATCTTGGAATGGTGGGACCCACGCTATATTTTTTTGCCCACCTACTCCCATCCGCAGTCAAAGTAAAACTATGCCCACTCCTTGGAGATTTGGGTTGGGCCCCACAGCACCTGCAGGATCCCAGTCCCGGTTGCTCAATATCATGTTGCACAACAAATTGGTTCATTGCTAAAAACTACAAACATACGTTTTCAGAGTGCTTTCACACAAAATAGTACATCATACACCATTCATACTCATGGTAATTCAAAGTGCTGTATAGAGGAGTTAAAATAATCCCCCCCCCCCCCCCCCCCCCCCCGCAAAAAAAAAAAAAAAAAAAACTATTTAATACGGAAAAAAATATTGCCGTTTCATCTGAAGAAAATAGATGTGTGGTGCGAGTGTGTGAGAACCTTGTGACAGTTGCATGTTGCATGTTAAGCAAAATTTGGAACGATCTTGTCTCTCTTAATCTGATTTACTGCAATAAAGCAGATGGAGTAACATTAACTTTGGTTGAAGTTCTTCAGGAAGTCTAAACCACTTATTTCAAAAAGGATATGATGCACACTAGATATGAGGCACCATGCTGTCATGTTCTCACATTCAAGGCAACCATTCAAAATCTAATCACACAATCTAATCACCTTACAGACAAATGTTTACTTGTAGAATGAAAAAAATGGAAAGTGTAAGGGCAATCTACATGATTAGGGCAATATCTCTCTATATGAAGCATATACCCTAATAGTACACATACATTTCTGAAAGATCCATTTGATGTACATGCTTTCACCTGGAAGATTCTTTTTTTGATGAGTGTATAAATCTTTAACATTTTTCCTGTCAGACTTCAAATAGACAATTAGAACATGTCATTGTAAGATGTTTGTGATTTAGAATGTATAAAACAGATTTTTAAAGACATTTATCAGATGTTTGTAGACAGCAGATGCTTTCCAGAGGAAGCGCTCTTTAAATGACATCTAGGAAAAATACAGTGCTGCTTGAAAGTTTGTGAACCCTTTACAGTTTTCTATATTTCTGCATAAATATGACCCAAACCTCATTAGATTTTCATATATGTCCTGAAAGTAGACAAAGAGAACACAATCAAACAAGTGAGAGAAAAATATTTTCTTTGTCATTTATTTATTGAGAAAAATGATCCAGTGTTGCATATCTGTGCGGTGCAAACATTTTAATTGGATTAAGCTCTGGATTTTGACTGGACTTTTGCCATTTCAAAACATTAACTTTGTGCTTCTTTAAACATTCTTTGGTAGAATGACTTGTGTGCTTGGGGTTGTTGTCTTGCTGCAAAGACCCACATTCTCTTGAGACTCTCGACTACTTCTCGTTCTCGACTACTACTGGCCACTACGAGTACTTGGTTATGACCTTTGGCCTGTCCAACAGTCTGTCCTGTTTTCAAGCCTTCAATGTTTTCCGAGACATGCTTAACCGCTGGGTGATTGTGTACATTGATGACATCCTCATCTATTCATACACCATGGAGGAACACATCAAGCAGGTCAGAGCCGTACTACAACGCCTCATCAAGCATCAGCTCTACGCCAAGGCCGAAAAATGTGAGTTTCACAAGACCTCAGTTTCCTTCTTGGGTTACATCATCAGCTCCGAGGGCGTGGCCATGGACGAGAAGAAGGTTAATGCAGTGCTCAAATGGCCATGCCCCACTACCCTGAAGGAACTCCAACACTTCCTGGGCTTCGCAAATTTTTATAGGAGATTCATTCGACATTTCAGCACAGTGGCGGCGCCCCTCACAGCCATGGTTCGCAAGGGTACTCATCGACTTTCCTGGACTCCCTCAGCTCAATCTGCCTTCCAGAACCTGAAGCACCGATTCACGTCAGCACCCATTCTGCATCACCCAGACCCAGAAAGAGAGTTTGTGGTTGAGGTCGACGCATCCAACACGGGGATTGGGGCCGTGCTCTCTCAGCGTCAAGGCAATCCACCCAAGCTTTTCCCCTGTGCATATCTCTCTCACAAGCTATCCCCGGCTGAACGCAATTACGATGTGGGCAACCGAGAGCTCCTCGCAATCAAGACTGCCCTGGAGGAGTGGCGGCACTGGTTGGAGGGGGCCAAACATCCCTTCATTGTCCTAACCGATCACCGCAACCTGGAATACCTACGCTCAGCGAAAAGACTTAACCACCACCAGGCCAGATGGGCCCTCTTTTTCACCCGGTTCAACTTCCACGTCACTTACCGTCCAGGCACTCAGAACACCAAAGCTGACGCTCTGTCCAGGATTAATGAAACTACCCCACAGCAACCATCCACTGAAAACATTCTGCCAGCCTCCCTCATTGTCGGGCCAGTTCTGTGGGACCTCACGACTGAGATTGCTGAAGCCCAAACCCAGGAACCTCCACCACCAGACTGTCCACCACAACTGACCTATGTGCCCTCACTCCTCCGCCAAAGGATCCTCTCCCAAGTTCATTCGCTCCCTAGTTCCGGACATCCACTTCTGGTGGTCCTCCCTTCGTACAGACACCATCAAATTTGTCAAGAATTGCCCTACGTGTAACATGGTCAAGGTTCCCCGACAACTTCCTGCGGGTCTCCTTCAGCCCTTACCAGTCCCGCAACGCCCCTGGTCCCATATCTCTATCGATTTCCTCACTGACCTACTACCATCCCAAGGCAATACCACTATCCTCACCATCATTGACCGCTTCTCTAAAGGTTGCAGATTTGTTCCTCTACCAAAACTCCCCACGGCTTTCGAAACTGCTGAGGTCTTGTGTAACTCCGTCTTCCGCTACTATGGTCTCCCAGAGGACATCGTGTCAGACAGAGGTCCGCAGTTCACCTCCCGAGTCTGGAATGCCTTCTGCCATCTCCTGGAGATCAACGTGAGCCTCACTTCAGGTTACCATCCACAAGCTAATGGCCAGGTGGAGAGACTCAACCAGGAGTTGACCCGCTTCCTCCGCACCTATTGTTACAACCACCAGGAAGACTGGAACAGGTTCCTGATGTGGGCCGAATACGCCCAGAACTCTCTACGTAAACCAGCTACCAATCTCACACCTTTCCAATGTGTCTTAGGTTTCCAGCCTCCCCTCTCCCCCTGGTCAGGTGAACCATCAGATCTCCCTGCGGTCAACTCCTGGTTCCAACGGAGCGAAGAAACATGGAACCAGGCCCACGTCCACCTCCAAAGAGCCATCCGACGCACCAGGACTCAGGCCGACCGACATTGCAGACCTAATCCACCATATGCCCCTGGCCAATGGGTCTGGCTCGCCGCTCGAGATCTTCGCCTCAAGCACCCCTGCAGGAAATTAAACCCCAGGTACGTGGGTCCTTTCAAAATAATCCGTCAGATTACACCTGTTTCATATCGTTTGGAACTCCCAGCTCAGTACAGAGTCTCACCCACTTTTCATGTCTCCCTGCTCAAGCCTGCTGGCAACCCGAGAGGAGCGGAGGACCTAGAGGAAGCCGCCACGCAAAGGGAACCCCCCTCCTGGTCGACGGCGAGGAGGTCTATCAGGTCAACACACTATTGGATTCTCGACGTCGAGGGGGTCGTCTACAATACCTGGTCGACTGGGAGGGATACGGCCCAGAGGAAAGATCCTGGGTCTTGGATCCCTCCCTCACCTTAGACTTCCATCTCGCCCACCCTGATCGACCAGCCCCACGAAGAAGGGGAAGACCCCGACGCCGTTCACCTCCTCGCGCCAGGAGTCGCTCGCAGGGGGAACGCTCTCCGGAATACTAACTCTCCACGGACTTCATTTCCCAGAACCCCGTACCTGGGGCGCGCTTTCGCTTCCAGGTCGCGCCCTCCTAGCGGCCATTTTCCCAGCGCTTAAAACGGCCGCCATTACACTAACCCAACACGAAGTTTTGATTTGCCTCGGCTGTCAACTCTAAGCGTTTATTTACTGGATTATTGCTCTTTGGTTTTCGACTCGGACTGCTTTTCTCTTGTGACGAACTCTGCCTACCCTTGCGACCCCTTGCTTTGTTCTTGGTTTTGATTTTGGATTGCTAGTTGCCCCGACCCTTGCCTGGACTCTGTTTACGATTGTGTTTTGCCTACGTCACTTCTGTTTGCCGTTTTCGACCCATTGCCAGTGTACACTCTGAGTTTGTTTGTCTGTGTGAATAAATCGTTGCATATGGATCAACCGACTAACGCCTCCGCGTCACACTGTTCTTAAACAGGTGTCCGGACGTTTTCCTTTAGAATTTGCTGATATAATTCAGAATTCATTGTTCCATCAATGATGGCAGACTGTCCTGGCTAAGATGCAGCAAAACAAGCCTAAATCATGATACTACCACCACCATGTTTCGCAGATGGGATAAGATTCTCAAGATGGAATGCAGTGTGTTCTTTTCTCTGAACATAATAGCTTCTCATTTAAACCAATAAGTTCTAATTTGGTTTTATCCATCCATTAAACCTTTGTCCAGTAGTTCTCTGGCTTGTCCACATGATCTTAAGTAAGCAATTTTCTTTTTGGAGAACAGTGGCTTACTTTTTGCAACTCTGACATGCGCACCATAGTTGCTTAGTGTTTTCCTGATGGTGGACTCATGAACATTAGCATTAGCCAATGGGAAAAAAGGCCTTTTGTTGCTTAGAAGTTACCCTGGGAACTTTTGAAACCTCACAGACTATTACACGTTCTGGTTTGGAGTGATCTATGTTGGTCGACCACTTCTCGGGAAGGTAACAGTGGTCTTGAATTTCCTCCATTTGTACACAGTCTGTCTGACTGTGGATTTAGAGATGGTTTTGTAACCTTTTCTAGCTTAATGAGCAACATCAACTCTTTTTACGAGGTCCCTGTTTCTCCTTTGGTCATGCCATGATTCACTTCCACAAACATGATCAGACTTTGACAGATCCCTGTTCTTTGAATAAAACAGGTCACATACTGACATTTGATAGTCACTGGACTGACTGAAAACACTTCAGCACAGATGGACTCTAATTTCACCTTCAAATTAGAGACTGAGATTTCCTTTGTGATGGCTTGTCTTAGCTGCTTGTAGTCCTATTGGATGTGTCCTGGCTGTCAAACCAGGAAGCGTTGCACCTCTGGGCTAAAAGTGACCCAGAGCAGACAGTCTATCTTGGTGGTTCAGGACTGCAGGTGGAAATCAACTGTCTCACCGGTAGGCATGGACATCGTTGTCTCCTGCAAGTTTTGTTGTGAATGCAGGGATGTCTCTGGGCATCTTGAGATCTTTGAGTGTCACTTCATGTGCGGTTTCCAGGCTCGTCCAAATGAATCCTTATCCTTCTGTCACTGCTGAAGTTTTCAGGAAGTTGACTTGTGGAGTGTCAGGCAGAAGGACTCGACTCCCCCCTTTTGTGTCTTGTACAGGGGTGAGTTGGTTTGCACTGCTGGATCTGTGACAGGCAGCAGGATGTCTTTTACGTGCATCCATGCACAGTCTGTAACACTGTTCCAGTTCTTTCTGGATCATGTTGAGCTCCTCCCTGAGGTTGTAGAATTGCTGAGACCGGGTTTGGACTTCAGCTCTGGCTGCATGCAGAGGGCTTCTATGGCCGTAGCTCTCTCACATTGAAATGTAGATATATATATGTGCTGTTTTGACAGCGATTTGTGTGGAACTCACTTTCCGAGTCTTTTCTGGTGGCCTTTTCAAGTGGTTTCCTGTGGCTGGCAGCTGTCAGAGCCTCCTAAAGATGGGCGATTTCTTCCTGTTGCTCCCTTCTGTCAGGTTCTTTGAATCTGTTCTGTTCCTTTTCTTGCTGAGCAGGTGTCCGATCCCTTTGGAACTTGAGACTTGCAGTTCAGTTCATTTACCTCCTGTCTGAGGCCCTTGAGGGGGTGGGCCGAGGAGACGATGCTGGTCAGCTCCTCGTTGTCCCGGCTGGGTATGAAGTGTCCATTTGTGTCACAGTTCTGCTGTTCCTTTCTTGACCGTTGCAGGACTTTGGCTGCTGTAGGCTGAAGGATGTCCATTGCAGTGCTCTGCCAGGTCTACAAGGTGGTACTGGCGGATGGCAGTGCTGGCTGTCTGACACACTGGGTCACTTGTGGAGACACAGAAGAGAGAGGCAGAAGGCAAATGCAAGTACAGACAGAGGTGGTAAGCTATCCATTTGAATAAGGGCTCTGTAAGCCAGGTAATGTGTGAATAGCCGGTGAGGGACAGCTAGTCTTGAGATTTGTGCAGGTGACCACCAAGGATAGTGGTTTGAGTAATTTTGCATGGTCAGCTAATGACTGTGCTGTACGTGTGGTACGTTATTACTCAGCGCACTGATGGTTCTTAGTGTTGTCAGTATGAGAGTATCAAAAATAAAATGAAATAAAGTCAGAAAGAGACAGAAAGAGAAAGAAAGGCTTTCCTTATTTAGTTTGAGCTAGGACATATGATTAAAGCAGTCATCACTTGTGGGAGCGGCTGCAGTGGGCTCATAAACCTAGGGTTGGATTATTAGCTAAACTAACGCACCAAATACTCCGAGGTCAGAAAGACAAAGAAACAATGGGGAGTGTTTCTTGTTTTATCTGGTACCTCCATTGTGTTGGGCAGTAAATGCACTTCAGTGTACAAGGCCTGGCCTTGAAGCTTGTGAAGGTGTAGAGAGGTAACAGGGATTTAGGGCTGCTAATATCCTGTATAACTCTTTAGGGGAACAACAGTTGCTAAACGGCTGTAATCCCACACAAGGAGGGAAATTGGGGATGGTAAAATAACTAAAGTAAGGTAAAAGTTGAAGTTAGAAATGTCCTTAGAGCTCCAGAAGACTGAAGAAAAGGTAAGTAGGCAGACTGATTTAATTACATTTCAAACGTAATTAAATTCAGGGTAGCTGAATAGGAAGATTCAGTCCGAAACAAAAGTAAGTCAACGACCAAAAATAGAGAAATAAAGTCAAAATAAAAGTAAAAGTAGGGTGTCTTTATAGCTATGGGAACTAAAGGAGAGTGTTTATAAGCCCACTAACTCAATTAAATTTAAAATTTAATTAACGTCATCCTGGCTAAATAAAACACATCTAAAAGAAATGAGAAATGACTAAAACAAATTTTAGTCAACACTCCTCCCAAAAATAAAAGGGTACATGGTGCATTGTGGGCATGCTATGCTTTCACCCCCCTTGTCAGTGGGGGCAACACAAGCTGTGGTGCTGTGGTGCCCTCAGGGACATATAGAAGCATGATGAGTCCCACATTAGCATGTATGTGAAGTCCTTTGGCATTGTAAGGTATGGAGCATAAGTGAGCTTGGAAGTTAGGATCGGGTGGCTGGAGGGGTTTGAGAGGTGGTTTGTTTTGAAACCTTAGCCTGGTGTTAGAGGCTTAAAAGTCCATTTATGCCACTCAGTCCTTAGGTGTCTGACGTGAGGGCAGTGACAGTAACAGTCTTTGGCTGGTCAGTGGTGACCTTGAGTCCTGATGGATGTTGAGACTGTGTTCTAGTTTTAGATGGGATGTCACTTGTGTTGGGCCCGTGATGTTGTGGGCCCAGTCGAAGGTGATCTCTGCAGATTGACAAGTGTCTGTGACTCTGGTCTGAATCATGTGTCAGGAGATCTTTTCCCCTGTAGTCCAGCTGCTTTAGGCTGTGGTTACATCAGGGGAATCTGAAAGTGGGAAAAATCAATAGCACTAGTAATCACTGTGGCGTTGTCACACTCTGGTTGGTCGTGGCTGCTGCGTGTTCAGCTCCTTCCTAGACCAAGCCATGTGTGGGGCCCCGCGTGAAGTGTAGTCAGAGTGCTATTGAAAATTTTCCTGAATTATGAGTTCTTGTGTTGAGCTCCACAATCCCTTCTATCTGCATGCACACAGCTGTATTTTGTTCCTAACTACCACCTGTTGAACTTGTGAGGTAGTTTGGCTGGAACTAGAGTGCTGCTTTAACATTGTCAGACTGTTGGTTGGCATCATCGCTGAGGGTGGTCGTAAGCAGGTACAGCCAGTCTTGTGTGGTTGCTTCAGCTGCAGATGTGTTGCAGGTAATCACTACATTGTGGCCCCCCCCGTGGGGTTTGCAGTGAATGTGGAGATGTTTCTAGCCAGCTTATCAAAGTCTTTGAGTCATGCCGTGGTTGGTGGCCAGGGTCCTTTGAATGGGCTCCCACCCCCCTTGTTGCTGATGGGGGCTATTGGGGTGCTGGCTGGTGCAGTCCTTAACAGAGGGCTCTCACCTCTGTTTCCTTTGAAGAGCCTTTTCAGTCTATGCTCTCATTTAAGCTTGTTGCAGCTTATCATACTGTCCATCTCAGGTTTCATTTCAGTCGTTCTCTGCTCACTGTCTATGTGGATGTCCGTGAACTTGCAGTCCTTCGCATTCTCCTGTAGCTCTTTGGTCTTGTGCTGGTCCTTGGTCTCCTGTGTTTTGGGCTGGTGTAGATGGCTTTGATCTTGTCTGGCTCAGCCGAGCCACCTTGGCCTGGAGCTTTAGCTCTGCTGCTGTTTGCTCCAGATTAGCGATGTCCTTTCCACTCAACCTTGCTTGGATGATGACATTGTAGGCCAGTACCCTGGTGATCATGGCCAGCTCCTTGTAGCTGTAGCTCTGGATCAGGTTGGGACTATCGGCCGATTCTGTTGATCATCCCGCTGTGCTGGCTGAGGTACTGTGGAACGCATTGGTCATGGTGCTTGGCCAGGCATCCAGGTGGTCCCAGTGGTCTGCAGGGCTGGATGCTTGGGCATACTGTCTCACTGGTGGTGAGAGAAAAACAGCACAACACAAAAGGACACCAATGCAAGTATAGATGTATTTAACAAGCTACGATACCATACAGTTTAATTGGCTGTGCAATTTAATTAACTGATGCAGTCAGTAAGGGAGGATGCGTGGGGTGGACATGCGTCATCTTGTCTACAGTGTGGCAGGTGGCAGTGTACTGCAGGAAGGTAAACTGAATAATGATTGTGGCGAGCGTGGTAGCCGAGGGGGTCACTTCCTGACTCTATGGCTGCACCGTTTGTTAGTCTATTATTCAGTTTCTCTGATGATTCTCACTGGTTTGGTATCTATGCATAGGGAAACAAACAGAAGAAAACGAAAGAACAAAACAAACAAAAGAAGTAAAAATAAAATAAAATAAAATAAAATAAAATAAAATAAAATAAAATAAAATAAAATAAATAAAAATTCAACCAGGAGAGATCGCAAAGGTCGAACCAAGGTTAACATAGAGGGAAAGTTTGGGAAAAGCTGGGGCTAGACTTTCTACCATGGTTTTGTCAGGGCCTTCAGAGAGGGGGCGCTGTTGAGGCATAGTGCCTAGGGACGTGGAAAGGGAGATAGCAAGGCCTATCAGACACATCTGAAGCATAGAGGCTCTCTAGTACTCTTTGGGAGCTTAGATTGAGTAAATAGGGCTTAGGTGCTATATGTTGACAAGGTGGTGAGTTGAGGTCAACCTGGTGAAGTCCTGTGATTGGGCCATCCCCCAGACCCCCCCTGACACACAACTGCAGGGACCTCAGATCACTCCTGCTCACAGCACTCGGCAGCGATCGCTCAAACAGCCTTGACCTTTCGCACAATGGGCAGCACTCAAGTGAGGGAGAGTCAACGACCAGCTGGCACAGCCAACATTGGGTTTCACCTGGGTGATCTGGAGTTGCATAGGCCGGCAGAGTGGGGGCGCGCTCCCCACTAAGATGGGCACATGATGCATGGAACCACCACAGGGTAATTAACCAAAGTTGCCCTAGTGTGTCAGTTGATATGGTTGATACAACACTTGAGGTACCACATTGCTGATGTCGGGCTGCGGGTCGCTTCCCAGAGTACAGGGGCAGGAGGTATCTAGGGCACCCCCCAGAGGGTGTTGGGTGCGTCCGGCAGATGACTACGGTCCCCGGGTTTCACAAGCTGTCGCTTCACCACACAGGCACAAAGGAGTGCTTCCTAATAGGACACACTGAGAGAAGGAACAAGGGTTAAATGAATTGTTGAGGGGGTAAGAGATTTCATTCAAAGGCCACTAGTGAACTAGCTACTTTGAGGAGCAACATTATTTGAGCTACTGTAATCCTACACCCTAGAAATGGGAAATGAGAGGGAAGTAAAATTAAAGTTGACTTTAAAATTAACTTCATGAGGGGTAAATCAAAATGAATAGAGGTAAAATTAAATGAAGATGTCCTAATTGCTTAGGGAACATCAATGGAAATAGGAAATAAACAAATGGGTTTGAATTAGATTTTTTTTTTTTTTTTTTTTTTTTTAATCTAAATGAAATCCATTATGCCAAATGATTATTCAGGCTAAACCAATTAAAATAGGAAAAACAAAATCCAAAAGCGAAATAAATGCATAAATTAAACTAAATAAATGAAAACAAAATAAAAATAGAATAACACAGATAGACCAGTAGTGGAACAACAGTGTTGAGAACAGACAGAGGGTGAAACTGAGAAAGGAGGTGTGGCTAGAGAAGACTGGTTACACCTTACACTCATACTGTGTCTAAATTAGCTGGATGCTAATAGCTATCAGTTGAGGTAAAAGGCTTTAGCTTATCAACGTGTGGATGTGCTAATGAGTTAGCCTATGCTACACGCATGGATCTGTTTACATGTGGGTCTGTGATGTGAGCACTGATGTGTTTGACTGGAAAAAAAAACTGGTTTTCCCATGTTGCTAAGAAGACAGATATAAGCTCACCCCCCAGTGTGCACAAAGCTGGTGGGTGAAGGGTGTGAGCACATTTCTAGAATCTTGCCAGCAGTCAGTTCTGACGCGTCACACACAACTTAATTCCAAAACTTCAACAGCAGGCTCACCTCACAGACCGTGGTGGAAGGCTAGTTCTGTTGAACTAGTGTTACACCAGCCAAGCAATGTTCATATTCATCACATCAATGACTTTGACTACAATGAGACACATTTGTAAACAGAATATCTTACTGGAAAAATGAGCACGCTCTCACCGGATCTTACGAGCAGCACGCGGGCGGATTCATTTTCTGCCCGGACACAGAGTTACCCACATTGTTATACATAAAACAAACACACAACGGCTTTCCCAGTCGTACAATTAACTTGATCAAGATTTGATATCACATTTCCCTATTACGATCGTCATCTGCTGTCCGATGTATGTCACATTAAAGTACATAAATCCAGAAACAGCATCCTTCCGCTTCTCGGAGGAACGAGAAAGTTATGCCTATTAGGTAGCTACCCTAATATTTTAACTCGGGAAATGGTATAGCCAGTGAAAAACATTGGAAGCGCAATGTATCCATATATTGGCTATAAATTATTTTTCGGCCGCTTATAAGATCGGGAAGATATCCGTCTCTTCTTCGCCCAGCTTAGAGCGGTAACAAATTAGTATTACTTAGTTGTCATTAACAGTGGGTCTGTCTCGGCACTGTAATTCTCATGACGCTCGCTGCAAGGAATTTTTTCATCTTACGGGGTCATGTAGATTGCAGTTACTTAACTTCATCAACAGGTTTCTGAATAGAAAAACTCAGGTACTGTCTCAGCGCCGTAACGCTACTGAGACTCACTATAAGGAATTTTTCATCTCATAAGAGTCACACAAATTACAGTTAACTTTAGCTGTCATCAACTGTGACTGATTTTCTGGATAGAAAGACTCAGTCTGTCTCAGCGCAGATTAACTGCACCATTCATTCATAAAACAAAACAAAAGGAGCGGGTCTGATTTCGCTCAGCGCGCGTTACACACAGATGTAAACACGAAATGAACTTATACTGGGTTTGCTCACAAACACGTTTAAAACTGCTTGCACAATCTCCACCAAAAATGTAATGAAAGTTATTAATTTAAGCACAATATTTATTGATTACATTAAAGGGGAAAATAAACACTAACTAGCAAATAACTAACACTAAACAGACAACACATTAAACATAAAATGAGCAGAGAGAAAGAGACGGAGAGAAAGAGAGAGTAGATTGGCAAATTTTTACATCAGCGGCACAACCAAATCATCAGAGAAAACCTAAATCTCCTTGACCTACAAGGGGCACAGCTTTCCTATTGCATCTAATAGTTAAATGGTTACTTGTATTGGTTTCCTTTGTGTGGTGCTTACGCAAGGGTCCAGATGCCAGCTCAAAGGTAGTCCTGATGATTTCATGGAGATGGAGCCTTCGTTGTTCCATTGATCGGCTGATCGGATGGTTACAAAGGGGCTGAGGTGTAGATGCCAGAATAGAGAGGGCCTCATGCTGGAATCCCCATGGCAGGGATTTCTCCCCGGAAGGGGGGACATAGAGTTGTGACCCAAGAAGAAGGAACTGAACTAACCGGGGGTGTGTCTGGCAACTTTTAAGTTCATTCAAAAGTCACCCCCATCCTTGGGGAGTTGACGAATGACAGTGCGAGGGTCTTTTGGAGGGAAAAGTTCCTTTGTGTCACCAGACCGCCTGATTTGCATCTTGATAGTTTGGTGAGATTGTGTAACTTTTGCCCAAAGGTGTGATGGGAAGCATACATTGCACATTAAAGTCATGTACTACACACCGTCAGTTCAGAAATGGAAAGAGAATTACGTTGATACTAAACACGCCAGATATTGTACAGTATCAAGCCGTATTGTCATTAATATGATGTTGTGCTTGAACAACGGTGGCTGTGAGCCTACACACAAACTCAAGAATACACTATTTACAGTCTGAATATGTTTTTTCTAGCTTGAATGCAAATGTATGAATGAAAGTAAAATAATGTAAATGTCCTTTTTCCTTTTAGGAGAGGAGTCCATGCATATCTGTGTGTGTGTGTGTGTGTGTGTGTGTGTTCATGGGTGAAAGTGGGGGCTGCACCCCCCCTTCCCTGGTGCACCCTTTGAAGCAGATAAGGACAAGGGGATGTTCAGCATCTTTTGGGGTCTAAAACTGCCTGGATAGCAGACTCGTTAGAGCCATAAGCAATAAACTAGTGGGGGGAGGTTGACCAAGTCTCTCAACTTATCATCTTATACCAGCAATACTCTACAACCTCGATGGCCTCCTTCGTCAAGAGGGTGTTTACTTCTTGCTTCATGATCAGAGCCTGCTCGGGGCCCACCAGAGTGGGAAAGACCCACGTTGAAAGGTGGCGGCGGAGCGCCGAACTGAATGCAATACCCTTTTTCTACAGTACGCAGGACCCATTGAGACACATTTGGCAGTTGTTTCCACACTGCTAAATAGTCTACTAAGGGAACCAGCCTCTCGAGGCTGGCCTCTGGTGTTCCCTTAGCTGCTAGCTCGGTACCCTGTAACGTCAGACCGGCAGAGAAACTCCAAACTAACTGCTCTAGGGACCCCCGTAGGGGTGGCGAACCCCTTGGCTCCGCTACGCAATCGGGCGTAGAAACCCAAGGTATTGGCTTGCAGGAGACCGCTGCACCCTGTAACCCTGGCATGGGTGGCAGACTGATCTCCTGAGGGCCCCGAGGAGAGACGGACACCGTGTAATGCGGTGCTACCTGCTCGTCCCCAGGAGGGGATACCCTCAGTGGTGTGGGACCTTGGTCGAACAGATCATCAAACTGCAGAGATCACCACATTCCAGTCGAATCTAAAAGAGTCATCTCCCCGGCCATGTGCCTATTGTAAAACTGGCCAGACCGGCTCCCCCTTTTCCTGGTCACTATCTCTTAGGGAATTTAAATAGCTAAAACCCTAATTCAATCAACTGCAGACAAGAACTCCCCTTTCATCTAGGCTCATTCAGGCAACCAGAGCATGCAGTGTATCTCTTACCAGGTACACGTGAATTGACAATCAAACATACAAACAGAAAGGTTTATAATGACAGAAACCAGCCGCAAAGCTCAAAGGGCTTCACAGCATGACCTCCGGACACTCTGGTCACCCAGACCCCTCCTTTCTGCATTCTACTAAACTGTGGACGGCTATTCAGAATACACAAACTCTTAAAACAGACTATTTCTACCACAATTAGAGTAACAGTACCGATGAATAATATACCACGTGTGGGACACAGGTTAATTTATGCAAGGAGAAACAGCCTGGAGCATGGCTCCACCCCCAACCAGATCCGATTGGAGCAAGCCTCATGGGGACGGACCAAAATGGCCGGGTTTTAAAACCCTATGCTCCGAACAATGCCTTGCCTTTCGCCGTGTGCCTTTTCGCCGTTCGATTTCCACCTGGCGCCTTTCGCCGTGCGCCGCCATTCCACCGCGCTGACCATCACGCGATCGTGCCATCCAGAACTCTACAAGAAACAGACTCCGCTCCACTAACCTGCCGAATTCTTCAAAGACTTTGCGTCTCGCAACTCCGACTGCAGAAGAAACTTCCCGCGCATCACATTGCATAACCCGGCAACCATTCGGAGCCACCAGGCCAAGCAGATCACTCACCACGGACGTGTTTCCCAAAGACGTCATCTAAGGAACCACCAATCAGAAGGACAGGCAAAGTCACGGAGGAAAACCCCGGCTGTTCAAACAGCACGCAAGTAAACAAAGTCTCCTTTGCTCGCTGAATTGGTGCACAAAATCCTTATTAGCAGCTAAAAGCCAAATCTCTGCTTTTGTGGTTCTACCAGGTTGCAATCTAAGAACTATAGTAGCAATTGCTAGTAATGTTGTTTTGGGATTCCGTTTAAGCTCCGTTAACCCCATAACCCTCTAGAACAGTATGAATGTGTGGGTGCGTGTGTTTGTTTATGTCTTAGTTTAGTTTGTGTGTCTTAGAGTAATTTGAATAAATTCCTGTTTCATTTATAAAGCAGCATTGTCTTGTGTTGTGTATTTTAAGGTCAAATATGCCAAGATCCTGGTTACCTTGCTCTTAAGAGTTAACAAAATAACTGTTTATAGTACTGTCGGGCCCAAGAAGTGCTATAAACCTCAGAATTGGTAAGATGTACTAATTTAAACCTTTCGCTGGACGAACAGTTAATGGGTGTGAATTATTGATTCTGAACCAAGTTAATTTAATCAAGCTGAATCGAATCGTTAGATATGATTCCCATTTGATTCCCTAATAATAATTTGAGCTAATATCTTACAGCGGTCCTGACCTGTAGTTATCAGGACCGCTTAGCCGAGGACCTCTTAGACTGAAGCAAAACCCTCAGGTCGGGCCTAGCCTTAGAAGTCCCCGGCCTGGAGCATCGCTGATCTCGGTCCTGATGTGGAGGGATGTGAGTAGCGATGCTCAGTTTTTGTGCCTCTCTGTATGAAGAGCTAGTACACGGCGTGGGTAGAGGAAGGTACCGCTGAAACGCCGCCGCTTATCTGCGTGCCTCCTGATACCTGCTGACAACAGAATCGACTAAGTCGCCAAACAAGCCAGAAGGCACAAGTGGGGCGTTCAGTAGGAAGACCCTGTCCTTCTCTTTCATGTCGGACAGGGTCAACCAAAGGTGTCTCTCCACTGCCACCATGGCTGCTATAGACCGCTCTCCTTGGTGGTGCGGAGAGCAAGGTCAGCGGTATGTCTAAGCTCTGAGATGTCTACTTCCTCACCGTCATCAAGCTCTTTCAGCAGGTCAGCCTGGTATGCCTGCAACACCGACATGGCGGGCAAGCAAGCTCCAGCCTGACCCGCTGCCATGTACCCCTTGCCCACCAACCCCGAAGTTGTACGGAGGGGCTTAGAGAGCAGGGATGGAGCCTTCAAAGATGACGCCAATCTGGGGGACAGATAGCTCGCCAAAGTCTGTTCCACCTGTGTCATCGTCTTATAGCCCTCCTCATTCAACCCCGCCACAATGCCATAATAATCAGAGGCTGGGATGAATAAACGGGATGAGAAGGGCCTTTTCCACGATCTCGACACCTTGGTATGGAGATCGGGAAAGAAAGGAAGGCTTTTGCCTGGAGGTGGTAATTTAGTTTGCAGAAAGCGTTCGTCTATAGCCTGCTTTCCTGCGGGCAACTGAGGGAGCAGATCCTCAGTGGCGTCCGTCTCCATTCCCTCCAGCAGATCGAGCTGCGATCCCCACGAATGCAGCTGCGCGATCTGCCCTTGCTCAACTTTTTGCCCTCACTCTCAGACTTTTTTTTCACTCAAAAGAAAGCTGTGCAAACTGGCATAAAAAAGCAGTTTGGATTGTAGTTATTGATTAATGCTGTTTTCTTTAATATTAATTTAGAATGATATTGTTTGATTCTGTTTTTATTTTACTGTTAAGCGTTTCATGAAATGTAATTTAAGCCGGGAGCCGGGTATGGAGCTGTGGGCCCACAAGGGCATGGTCATTAGTGTGCTGTATGGCAGCTTTCTGAATACAACATGGCTTTCTTGGTGGCACAACACAGTGAGCAGCCATTGTTTTGTCAACGATTGCAGCACTGAATTTCCACTTTGAAAAGCAACATCTGCAGTTGCGTATAGTTTCTGAGAATAGGATCGAGATGCTGTGCTGCATTGTCTCCAGACATGCCTGCAACATATTACTTTAGACATTCTGAAGCTGATGACATATTGTTTGGGGGCTCATGCCGGTGCGCCAGTGACATCATCACTGATGTTGGCAGCACACTTCAGACACTGGTCACACTAGAAGCATTCCCAGTGGCTCAGTGGCACATGCTAATAAAATCCAACAACACTGAGACATTTTACCATTTTTTTTCCCCTCTCACTGCGTGTAAGTGGTATGAATTTTCGAAGACTCATTTGAATCATTCACACAACCGATTAATTCAAATAGCTTGAGACATTGTATTTGTGAATGAAATGCCACTACACAGAGACTCCGTGGTTGATTTTGTTTTGGCTTCATTTGAAACTATTTTCGCTAAAGGAGCAAATAAACACAAATTACCTACAAATATTGCTTCTGCAATTTAGTGAACTTGTAATATAAACTCTAAATCTATGGTATTTTGGCACAAATAATCATTAACATTATTTAAAAAAAATTCTATTTATCAAGCATTACATACTACATAGAATATAAGTAAGCAATATAAATTTTAAATTAACTCAGTATTGTAACAAACATGAGGTTTCATTTTTAACTTTGCCTGTAGGGCTAATTGTGCAACTTATCTTGCTTGGCTTGTTTAACCCAACCCTTGCTAGGCTTGTTTAACCAAATCTCCTGTCCTATATTTACACAGATTTGAGGTTGAAATCTTACTTCATTGGGTTGATTTAAAATATTTTAGTTTCTCATACAGGAGTGGTGTCCTTCTGTCTTTATAGAAGCAGTGTTAAGTCATTATTCAGCTTCTGTTTCGCTTAATCGCTGCAACATTCCATAGCCATACTCCTCACAGAGATGAGGGTCAGGACAGCAAGAGATGGATTATTTTTCACAATTGCTGACTTATGTTGAACTTTTGCTGAACAAAAACTGGTATTCAAGCACTTGGAAAGACAAGAAGAACGGAGGATGGTGCATAATGACTTCCTGTGATCATTCCAAGCGCAGACTTTTTTTATCTTAATGTCATCTGTTGATGAAGCACCCATTTATGGCTGTCAGTGGTGCAGATACTTGTATGACTAAAATAGGTAAAAACATAGTGATTAAGATAACAGACAACAGGTTAGATATGAAATTTCTTTTGAGATCTTTCCCTGAAATGCATTTTTGGAATGCATGCTGTTATCTGTCTGCCTAAAACTGTCTGATATCCCTTCAAAATTCATCTAAGCATATCAGAGTATACCCAACATGAAACCTTCCCAAACAAACACAATATACATAAATTACAAACAATGTACCTTACATACTGATCTTTACTGGTTCTACCCATAAAGAAGGTGACAGTAACACTAGTGACACTTTTTATGAAAAAAAAAAAAAAATGCATTTTACAAAAAATGCTACTGCATTTGCTATCAAACCAAATGTTGTCAATCATGGTATACTTACTAACTTAAGTAGTTGAACCCATTTCTAGTTGTTTAAAATTCCCTAACAATAAAGTAGGTCACTTCCTAGGACTGTGGATTTATCATGGGCCTTTCTTTATAGATGTTAAGAAAATAGTAAGGAAGAAGTCAAGTGATGTCATCAGTGTGATTTTTATTTCAAAATAAAATATTTTATTTGAACGGTAACACCAATAACACTACTCCAGAGGACCACTAATTTAATTATATATATTTTTATATTTATTCAGCATTTGGGGTTTTATTATGCCATTTATACAATATATTTAAAAGTTATGAATACATTATTGCATTTTAAAGGGTAGAAAAATCTGTTTTTGACCTCAAAATAAAGTGCTTTCCCTCTGTACATGGCATTAATAAAATCTCTCATTGTGACTTCATTGTACTATGATAAAGAAAGTGTCTCAAAAGTAATCGACACGGGGGGGGGAGGGGCAGGCCGCTAAATAAAGCACCTCTCATACCCCTATTGAGAGAGGATCCGTGTAGGTTCAGTTGAACCTTCTGCCCTGGGTTGGCCGTCCCAGGAATGCATTGAAGCCTTCAGTGGGTCCCTGTTGGCCTGAGGACAGGCTGGTGGTGCCACCTTCCTGCAAGAGTTTTGGCCATATATGGGCCTGACTGTCTTTGCAGGGAGCTGTCTTTGGTGATGAGCAGACAGGACTGCTGTCTCGGGGGAGCAGGGCTTGAGCCTGACCCACACCGCGGGAGGAACACTTAATGGCCTGCTCCTTCACCATGTGGAGTTACTGGTAACTTTTTCCATGGTGTCACCAAAAAGACAAGCCTGGGAAATGGGATGATGAGAAGCAAACTTCCTAGCATGCCGCATTTCAGCCAGGCTAGCCACAGGTGGCGCTCCTGGACCACCATGGTCCATTATTATTATTATTATTGAAGAAAGTAATTTAGATAAGCTGTCTGTCTGTCTGTCTGTTCGGCTAATTTTTATTTTTGAAACACAGCTATGTTCGAATAAGATATCCAGACAGTTTCCTTCTTTCATCCTGTTGTGAAAGAGTTCACGAGGAGTCGCCTGTGTTTCCTGTAAAGGGGGGAAAAAAAACAAAACATTTCCTTTTAACAGAGGCATCTCAGGGGTCTGAACAAATATTTGGGTGTAAAGAGAATCAAAAGAATTGTGTGACAAGCACATTGCAACTCTTCCCATGTGCTGTATTTCAACATTAACAAATTATTCATGGGCTGTTAGAATGTGATACAAGTGAACAGACATTTGCTGATTTCTAACAGAGATATTAAATAATGTCATATGATTTTGAAGTATGTTTTTTGAAGATTTTGTGTACCAAAAATATTGCCTTCGACCCTCTTTGCATGCTGTGTGCAGTGTAAATTGGAATCCTTTCGTTATGTTATATATTACATTAATATTGTATATTACATGTTTTTATTATTATTAAGTATTACATTGTTTGTGTGTGTATATATCTGTATATAAGTTTATAAAATATGCACACACAGGTATGGGGAATCTCTATAGGTATAATGGTTTTTATACTATATAAACTTTCTCTGTACCCTAACCCTACCCCACATTTTATTATTATTATTATTATTATTATTATTTTTTTTTTTTTTTAAATCTAATTTTGTATGATTTATAAAGTTGTTTCCTCATGGGGACCACAAATATGCTCCCACAAGATCATAATTTACTGGTATTATTATATATAAACGTTTGCATAGTGTACAACCTAAAATAAATAAATAAATAAATAAATAAATAAAAATAAAAAAAAAGAAGAAGAAGAAACTGCATGCCATGCAACATGCCACATATATTTAGTCATTTAGAAGTTTTTGTGCAGTTCCTTCTCCTTTTCCTTTGTTTCTTTTACACTGCATGTGTGTGTGTGTGTATTGGTGGTGAAAAAAAAAATCAGTAACAATTATTTGTATTTATTTACTTGGTTTATTGGATTTGAATGTTGAATGATCACTTACCTCATGGCGCCATCCAATGGTTATTAAGGCCATTACAGACATGGCTCTAAAGAAACTCACTAAACAGCAAGTCCTAGGCTATTCACTGTTATATTTACCTTAAAATTTCAGGTTAAATTCACTGTTATGTGCTATTTCTTTGCAATTATCTGTAAAATGTACTGTTTTCTGAGTCAATTTCAAAAATTCAAAGAGTCAAAATTGCTTCAAAATAAATCCTACATGAATTTATTTCAGTGTTTATGTGCAGTGTTGGAGGAACTCAGTGACCAGGAATGAGAACTGCTATATAATGCATTCAGACAGACGTCTGAATTCCCAGCTGAAAGGACCATCACACGTCTGATTTCCCCGCCAAGAGGAGAAAGTTAAAGTTTCTATTGCCAGCAGTGGCCGCAATGAAACTACTAGGAGTGAGAGTCAACCACTGAACTAAAGTTTATTGGCCTTGCCTACAGTGGTTTGAATGCTCACACAAACAAAGCTGAACTTAGAGCCTGCTTATTTACAATCAAACCAGGTAATAGGTGTTTCCCTTTCTTTAATTTATTTTAAAAACATAACAAAATAAGTGTGTTGAGAACCTGAAATTAAGTTAAAATTAAGGCAGAATGTAAAAAGAAAATGTCATTTTAAATATGATACACATATATGCTGTATCCTAATACAGTATTAAATACATTTCAGTTATTCAAGCATTTGATAAATAAACAAAAGTCAAGGAACAAGAAGATACTTAATGAAATGTTTTTTTTAATTATTATTTTTTATAGTTTTTTTTTTTTAATCAACATAATATACAAATTCTGTATATTTTTTGCTGGTAGTAAATGTACATATGGGAATACCAACTGAGTTTAATTTGATCGTTACTGAGAGTCATATGGCAAACGCATTGTACACTCAAACAAAGTGTTACATAAAGGATGATGGCCATTACAACATGCTTTTGAGATGCATAATCCATAATTTTATAACCATTATAGCAGCTGTTAATACCTGAGGGTTGTGAAAAGTTCATTATGACCATCATTATGCATTAAAACTAATGTAAATTGTATGGATAAGATCTAGACTAATCTATCCATAAAATATTCAAGATGAAAGCACAAGTAGACCATATCATCAGATGATTGTGTGCACATACCAATGTTTGAGTTTGTATTGCATAAGTATGTTAAAACTGTTGATGGGCTGTGGTCATTTTGCTCCAAATGGCCTTGTAAGTCAAGATATATCAAATATTTATTTTTCGTTTAAAGACTTGGGCTTAAAATTAAATCAAATATAAGTTGCTCTCGCTTGTTTGTATTTGTTAGTGCAAGTGCATGTCTCTCTCATACCCTTTCTATGTCACGTGGGCTCAGCACTTTCCCAATGAAGAGAAGTGCACCTGATGGCTCATCTCTGACTAGAAAAAGGAAAGGCCGGTCCACGCGGTATGTTAGAGCCAGCGATTGGCTGTTGACATTGGGGGTGGTGCTGGCATATTCTGCACCCTCTGGGGCTGTTTCCATGACAACCTTATGATGGACAGCATTTAGCTTGACTGGCTGACCGGCAATTTTGATAAGGTCCGTCTCTGCCAACCATTCAGACAGGCCTGAAAAAAGAGAACAAATAAGCGAGACAGTGACAAATTATATAAGAAAACAAAAAAATGTGAAATGGTGGAATGGTGGTTTTTGTCTTACCCAGGTCAGAAAGGAAGGGCAGCAGGTCTATGCTGTAACTAAGTTTGATAACAGGAAGTGTAAGCAGCACCTGCACTGCATGAAGGGTATTGGAGAGGTCCTGGACAAATTCAGCTGTAAGTGCTTCCTCTATTAGAGTTAGATTCTGTGTCACCTCATCAGGCAAGAAGAAATACATGCTTATTCCGTCCTCCATTGGAACCTGGGCTATCTATATCAGATGAACAGGGATGGTCGAAATAAATCAAATATGCTCAGTAATTTCTTCACTTCACAAAACATTAATTGATCATTATTGTGATGCTTTATCAGCACCCATTCACTGCAGATGATCCATTGGTGAGCAAGTGATGTAATGCTAAAGTGATGTAATTTTTCCAAATCTGTTCTGTTGAACTAACAAACTCATGTACATCTTGTATGAGTAATATTTCAGATTTTTTTGTTTGTTTGTTTTGGAATTAACTATTTACTTTAAATTGTGATAAAATAATATGTTTGATTCTATTTGGAGCAGGTTGCCTCAAGGAGGTCACCATGTCGAGATCATATGATCTGCAGAATACTGCTCCCTTTATCTCAATATCTCAGTAATTGAACACTTTCACTTGGAGAACAAATTATGGCTATAAATTTCTACAATTGCTTTGGAAACTGTTTTCATGACTGTTTGCACTAGGCGTCAATGTAATTTCAAGACAACTCGTAACAAAAACAAGTGCATCTTTACAGGCATCATGTGCTTAAGCATATGTTGCATGACTTTAATCAGCAAAACCAGATGTTTTTTGTTTTTTTTTTGTTAGTTAGTTTGTTTTTTTGACAGGAGACAGTGACCAAAAACATATCATAAAAGTCCATATGTCATGTGCTCTGTAATCTAAGCCTTCTTATGATAGTTTTGAACAAACCAAATTTGTTGTTATCACTTAAAAATGTTGCCTTTAACCTTAGACACACCATAATTTTCACGTTTCATATGTGGCATGTTGTGTGCAGTTGTATGGAATGTATGAAAACCTTAATGTATTGGTACTAGCCACCTTCTACCATTCATGTTGTCAACTTCTTTGTTTGTATAGAGCACCACTACAAAAATGCAACAGGTACTGGTACCGTGCAGCCAAGGTCAGAGTCAATACCCATCTTCACTGGGTAATTCTCCTGCTCCATCATGGGAATAAGAGCTGGGCCTTCTCCGTCCCTCTGGAAGTTCTCCATCTTATTAGTTTTACTGAACCTAGTTATCCATTTACCTGCAAAAACAATAAATACAAACCACTGCCTAGGAAACACATACATCTCCACAACAGTTTGTCAAGACTGTATTACAATAACATATTTCAAAAGTCATACATTTCGCTTTATATATATATATTTTTTTTTGTTTTGTTTTGTTTTGTTTTTTTTCCTCAGGCTGGACAAGCTAATGTGCATACATATTTGTATGCTCCCATTCATTTTGCGTCTCATTCCCCATACTGCATAAGAGATATAAATGAGCAAGAGAATAAATCAGAGCCCATTTACCTTTGAAAAAGGCTGCTCCCACAGGCAACACAGCTGTGTTACGAGAAAGCGAAGGAATGACTTGTTCCACTTTTCCACCAGTTTGCTGTTTAAACCAATCATTAATATTCTTAAGGTCCCGAGCTCCACCCGCAAGAGTTTGAGGGCGTACCCCATATTGTTTCTCTACACTGTTGAGGTATTCCAGCCTTAGACGTAGTTCTGAAACACACAGGGATAAGTGAAAACATGCACAGCTCTTCTCTTTCTTAAAAACATGCACAACCACACCAATTTAAAATGAAAAACACTAACTCCTAGCCAAAAGGATGCGATCTGCTGACTTGAAGCCCTTGGCAGATGCTCTGAGTGAGGATAGAAGGTCTCTCAGCGTGTTATGGAGCTGACTGTCTTGCAGGGTGTGGTAGCGGAGGGCCCTGTAAATCTGTTTCTCGGCCCGTTCAGATGCCCCTATGATAAATGACCAAAAAAAAAAAAAGCTAAAATCTTAGATGACTGCAGTAAGAAAAGCATGGTCTTCTATAGTGGAGCAGAAAATCACCCATTGAAAGCTGCGTAAAGGCTGCTGAGATACTTATGGGAGACAGAAAGACGCTGGCCTTGGGGTCACGTGCTGCCAGTTGACGGAACAGGTTGAAGCCAAAATCAGAGGTTGCGGCAGCCAGCTTGGTGCGTGGAGTGGTAAAAAGGTCAACCGACTCTTCCTCACCTTCAGCCTCCACTGTATCTGTCTGTAGCAGACGTGGAGCCAGTCAAATTATAGCCAGAATAATTACAGTGAGGAGAATGTATCTGAGGACTCATGAACCCTTACCAACTGAGCATGTGACAGGGACATAAGACTCCATAAACCAAACAGCAGGACTGCCTTCCTCATCCTGATAAATACAAAGACAGTATCTCAGCATCTGTGAATAAAGACCACCTGTACCTCTTGTACAGATAAACAGATCACACTGAATCTTAATTTAGTAAATTTAGTTTTTAGTAAATTTTACATAAAATTAAAATAATAACTTTTCCCAATCTACAAATTGACTGGTCATATATAGCTACTACATGTATACATATAAACTACATGATTTTCAAACATTTGCATTAAAAACAAAAAAAAATAAGTTAAATCCCTAGCCTTTATATAACACTTGACACAAGTTCAAGAATTGTTCCTGCAGCAGTTTCCAACAAGGTCTAAAAATGTTCCATGTTTTTTTTTAGCACATCTGGTTGCCATTAAACTTTCTTGCGGAGTTATTTTCCATCCATGGAAAAAAAATACTCCAAACACTAATATTTTCACATTCATCTAAATGGCTGCCTCACTGTATCTGCCACGCAGTTAAAGAGTTGAACGTAACTCCATATACACAGCATATGTCTGAGCTCAACTTGATTCACATTCCACACCTACAATCTGAAAAAATACACATTTGTAACGTTTTTCATGCACTATCAAATAAAAGGAGGAAACCCTTTAAGTATGAAGTATGAAAATTGCATAGCAGTTATTGTATGCTTGTTGAATTAATCGATTTTTATTTTATCCCGACAAGCAAACGAGATGTCTTGTTTATTTACTTAGACAATACGCTGAAAACAAACACCCAGAGCAATCTTAAAGAAGAGAAGAAATTGGACAGCGTAAAAAAAAAAAAAAAAAAAAAAAAAAAAAAACTGACACACTTAACACTTTATATTAAATAAAGGGATTAGTTAGAATACTTAGATACTGATTTTAAACGGATCTGACCTGTTTTTCTACTTTACCGTCGTCTCGTGCAGGCTCTCTGTTCACAGCTGTCTCCGCAAACTGTGCTGGAGCAGATGGATCAGCAGTGTTTTAGTGAAGAATCCCGCCCTTTGCTGACGCTAGAAGGTGGTCTGCAAACTCTAAGGAGATAGTGCTGAGAGATTTTAATTCATCTGAGTGATTCGTCCATTCACCGAAAGACAGTTCGGATTCGTTGCTGATTCGTTTAACGGGGAAAACGAAACTCGTGTTAGTGCACGTCAGTAAATTACAACGAGTTCTTCTCAACATATTTATTTCATATAGTTTAGAAATACCGATTCACGAACGGAAACCACTATTTGGATAAACAAAAGAAATGATGATAAACATACTTTACTACTCGACCAAATAAAGAACAATAAAATTGTGTATATTTAGAATACAAAGTAGCCTAGCCTAAATGTGTAAAATTATTTATTTCCCGCAGAATTCCGTGTAAAGACCATGGACCCTTAACTCCAAATCCGTGGTGACATCACGGAATCGCCGAAAATTCCGTTATGGGGTCACGGAAGTCTTGCATAACGTTAGTAGAACGTTTCTTTCGTCCTTCGTAGAACGTTTTCTGGAATTGTTCTAAAAACGTTGGCATAAAAACCGTTATAATTGTGTAGTTAGTGGAACGTTCTAAAAACGTTAGGATAAAAATGTTTTCATTGCGTTCTTGGTGGAACGTTTTTAAAACGTTAGCATTACAAACGTTACCACTGAGCTGTTAATGGAACGTTCTAAAAACGTTAGATTAAAAATGTTTTCATTGCGTTGTTGGTGGAACGTTTTTAAAACGTTAGCATTACAAACGTTACCACTGAGCTGTTTATGGAACGTTCTAAAAACGTTAGGATAAAAATGTTTTCATTGCGTTCTCGGTGGAACGTTTTTAAAACATTAGCATTACAAACGTTACCACTGAGCTGTTAATGGAACGTTCTAAAAACGTTAGGATAAAAATGTTTTCATTGCGTTCTCAGTGGAACGTTTTTAAAACTAGTATAAAAATTTTATCATTGTGTAGTGAAGCATTTTAAAAACATTAGCATAACGTTATCATTGCATTGTTAGTGGGATGTTTTAAAATGTATAAATGATATGTATAAAAACGTATCTTCTCAGGGGTTTCTGAAGAAATGTAAGAAAATTTAAGGATGAAAAATAATAACTCAAATAATACTTCATTATCAGTTAACAGTCTTGTTATTTGAGTGTAACAATAAGTAGTTCACTACTTAAAGTTGGCTTGTGTATTGTTAGTGAAATATTACATCTGTGAACTTCATATTTAAAATAAAAACAAAATATCAATGAGTTCCCTCAATCAGTTAAAATCTGTTTTGACTCTAGTCATTAGTTCATTATATATTAGACTTTCCTTGCAAAATAGTTGTGATCATGATGCGTCAAGTATGTTTTATGTGCATTTCTATTATGTTTTTGTCTCCTGAATCAATTAACTTTGTGGGCACGTCCTCAAAAGACGTCGCCAGCTGGTCTCATGGGGAATGTTGTAGTGACGTGGTCAGCTGGTCTCCAGATAACTTTTCATATTATTGCACTGCATGTATTAGGCCTATCTTTTTAAGGTGTATACCATTTAGATACAATATGCCTACAATATGAGGAATATATTGCAATATAGCCTACAATATATATTGCAATATAGCCTACAATATGAGGAATATATTGCATTCATGATGCATTTTGCATGATGGCATATTATTAAATAATTTCATGCCGTCATTTAAAATGTATACATATTATTTGTCAACAAATTAATAACAAAACAAATTTGTTCAGCAAATTATGTTTGTGAATGACAGATTTATTGAAACAGGTCACGGGGACAAATGAACATTCAAACCAGCGCACGTTAGGCTTTTCACACTTGAAATTGTTAACCCTGGGTTATCCTAAATGGATGGAAAATAAATGGAATCCTGGGTTATCTGTAATCACGTTTCACAGTAACACTTTACAATACGGGTGCACAAATAAGCATTATTTCATGCTTAACTAATGCAGAGATAATGTATAAGTCATGAAGAACTAAACCATTTATTAATAGTTACTGCATAAGCAACAAATGAACATTCAGTATGATTCATAGATTAAGTAATCTATATATTGTTATTAGTTAAATGTGTTATAATGTATTAATTCCCTAATAACTTATTTTATTAACTAATAGTGTCAATTCAGGTGTTAATTACTACAATGGGTTTAAGCATTGCATTTCAACGTCCAGTTGTCTGCTTTAATTAATAATTAGCTAATGATTTGATATGTTAAGTATTATGTCATTGTGGTTATGGACTTAGAATTTTATATCCATAACCACAATGACATATTACTTAACAATTAGTTAACATTTCTGTGCCTCAACAAGTAAAGTCATAACATCATGATATATTTGCAAATCATTAACTAATGATTAATTAAAGCAGACAACTGGAAGTTTAAATGCATGGCTTCAACTGATTGAGGCACATAACTAGCTAATTCTAAATCCATAACCACAATGACATATTACTTAACAATTAGTTAATAGTTTTGTGCCTCAACAAGTAAAGTCATAACATAATGATACATTTGCAAATCATTAGCTAATGAGTAATTAAAGCAGACAACTGGAAGTTGAAGTACATAGCTTTGACTACTTTTGTAATTAACATATGAATGTACATCATTAGTTAATAAAATAAGTTATATGGGAATTAATACATTGTGACTCATTTAACTTATAACAATTTATTGATTACTTAATCTATGAATCATACTGAATATTCATTAGTTGCTGATGTAGTAATCATTAATAAACGGTTTAGTTCGTCATGATTTATACATTAACTTATGATTATCTTTGCATTCATTAATGCATATTTGTGCACCCGTATTGTAAAGTGTTACCCGTTTCACACTGCTCATACTATACCGGGTTATCTGTTAATCCTGGGTATTCATTAGCAGACGTTTCACACTGTACATTCATAAACCCCGGGTTAACGTTCTTATTTGCAGTGTCTCTGTCACTGAATGGGCCCGCGTTAACCTCCCTGTGCTGAGTTGCGTCCTATATTGTGACGACGATAGCCAAAGATATTGTTAAAAGTAGTAGAAGTAGATTCGTGTTTCGTCGTCTCCGAGAGCGCTGTTAAAGCGATGTGTTTTTACTTTCACTTTACGGTCACCGGCATAACTATTGCGCAAAGTTTGCACGTTGCTTGTGTGATATCTATTGGCCCGCCTGCATGGTTTAAAGCAGAAATATTTCCAAAATGCGACATAAACACCTCCTACTTAAGTTTCCGTTACACTGTGTCTGCTGCCATACGTCCAACAGCAACAAGCAAACACTGCTCCGTTTCACACTGAACAAACGGAGCAGTGTTTCATAACCCCGGGTAAAAAGCGGTGCTAACACCGCTTTCAAATTACAGGTGTGAAACGTTTCTTTACCCGGGGTTAAAAGCGGTGTTTAGAACGTTGATAACCCGGGGTTAAGCACAGTGTGAAAAGCCCTATAGTCAACTTTGTTACAATGTCATTTTGTTTTACCCTGTCCTGATAAATAGCCTAAATAAATAAATAACTAAATAAACTGACCGATAATTGGCCAGGCAATTCCGTGTACAGAAGGCCATTTAAGGCCACAGAAACAACATCAAAAATTTAGGCTACGCAACATGTGAAAGGAAAACATGAAAGGGGAAAAAAGCACTTTCCAAAAAAAAGGTTGATTACAACACCAAAGTGCTAGGCTGGTTTATGTGGTGCCAGAATGCATGCTCAACTACACTGATGGCACTCTGTTACACTGCCCTTCCTCTTATGGGAAGTGCACTTTTCTGTAGACATTGTCAATGGAAAAGGCCTAAACTCTTTAATTATAATCACTCTGAATGAAGAAATTGTTTTTGTTTGTGTTTGGGAAGTGCACCAATGTGCTTCACACATTCTAATATAGTACAAAACAAGATTTTTAACACTGAGCTGTTTTTGGTCCACAATTATTACATGTTTATTCTCTGCATTGATTTGGTTAATTGTAACAAGTAAATAACTATTCTGTGTATGTAATGTTTTTGAGTCAATGTAGAAATGATATTTTTTCTCAGAGGTCTTTCTAATTATGTTTTTTGCCTGTTCCACAGATTTCTTACTGTTCTACAGATTGTAAAACCATCTATTTTTACAAAGAAAAACAAAGGCACTTTTAAGAGCAACTCTCTCGCTTGTTTCAATCTCTCTCTGTCACTCTCACTTTATCTCTCTCATTCTCACACACACACACACCTTCATATCTGTTGAAGTATGAAGTTCTAGTCATGTATTGTGAATTGCTGTATAGTGTGATATGTTTCTGACTGTTACTAACCTTTGAAAGGTATGCACTATTATTTTATTTTGTAACATGGTGTTTTTTTAATGTATGTTGCTTAGAAAAAATTATCCACCAAGTAATCCTAACCATAAGGTAAACTGATATTGTATTTGAAGAAAATATACTATTTCTTATATAGGCTGCAATGGAAAGCTCTGCCATTCCTCAAAAAAGAAAGAGGAATAGAAGAAAGAAATCGGTCGCAAGCAGGCGTGAGAAACGTCAGAGAGCACAAAGCCCTGCATTGGGTTATTGTTTACTGCACTTTTGCTATAGTTCAATAATGATAATTCACTAAATGTTGGTGGGTGGAAGGATGGTGTGAGTCTACTTTGACAGATTTGATGAGATTTTGTGAATTTTATGTGGAAGCTGTGACATAGAGGCCCATAAAAAGAATGTGTTTCATAACAGGGAGGCAATATTTCATGGCTACTTGGAGCCTATTCCCCCTACAAAGGCTGTGGTGTTAGATGACAATGGCCAACCTCACTTTTGTGAGCAGGGTATGTTCATTCGACAATTTTTGTTGACTAGTAAAGAGTAATTCCACAAATATTCTTTGTTGATAGACTTTGTCAGTGGAAAAGGTTTAAACTTGAATCACTCTGACTGAAGAAATAGATTTTGTTTGTTTTTGAGAGGGTTTGTGTTTGAATTGTTGTATTAAATACTACCTATTACCTGTCACCTTTGTATCTCTGTATGAAATGAAGAATGGACAGGTGAGTTAAAACAGTTGGATCTGTAAAACATGCTTAGTTCTATGTATCTCTTTTTTCACAGGACGATACAATGTCTGTTTGCCCCGTAAGGTTTGCCCTACCTGCTTTGCGGAGTGGACTCCAGGGGTGAAAGACCTTCTGAACTACCGTTACTGGCCAAGCACCACCAGCTGCCAGACACTGTATCGTTTTGATATCTTTGAAGCTTTTGCACACATGAAGGTATCTGCTCCTTCAATGTCAAGACATGCCTTTCTAAAGCTGCAGGAGCACCGATCTGTTCAGGCTGGAAGGGTAAATCTGCATGAATCATATTGTAACACAGAATTATATTATTGTATCTGTAATATTGTGGGTTTCTTTTTGATAAACATTAATCAAACTTTTTTATGTCATAGCCAGGGAATATCTGTGCAGACACCTTTCAGAGAAGCTTTTTTGAATATTGTTTTTGCAAACACACGGAAGAGGTTATGTGTGATGTCAATAGCTTTTATTGTCCAGCATGTCACCCAAACATTACCGCTTTAGAAAATCAAGGGGGTATGTACACACACGTTAATTCATTAATTCATATCAAAAGAACATAGAAATAGTAGAGCAATGTATATATGGTCAGTTAAAATATATTTTTTTTTTGTCATTTTCCATGTACAGGACTGAGGAACGCTCTCTATATGCAGGGTTATTTCTTGCCCAGGATGAGGAGGCCTTCCTAAACAACATCAGCAGCATGACAAGAGTACATCAAAAATTACATATCATGACAGTATTTATACTATTTATGTTTGTCTGTGTTTGGTGTTTATTTGTTAATGCAAGTAATATCTGACTTCACAGGCAAATGACAGTGGGATGTGCGGCGTCTCAAAGTTCAAAGCAAGTAAGGAGACATCAAAAAAATCATCCTCCAAACTAGATGAAGAGGGGATTCAAGTGGCAGTCTGCAGGTATATGGTATATGATTGTACAGATTACAGTCATGCTGTGGAAACACATTTGTTTATAAAGCTATCTGAAAGTCATGTTTATTTCCTTATGGGAAGTAAAGCAAATCCCCTTAACAGATTTTTTTTTTGCTAAAAAGATTGTTTTGAAGTGAAGTTAGTTACCTATATACAGTGCAAATGTTAGTGTATGTGTGTGTGTGTGTGTGTGTGTGTGTGTGTGTGTGTACCTGGTATTCGTCACATTATGGGGACCAAATGCCCCCACAAAGATAGGAATAACAGTAAATTTTGACCCTGTGGGGACATTTTTAGGTCCCCATGAGAAATCAAGCTTATAAATCACACAAAATGGAGTGTACTTAAAATCTAAAAATACAGAGAGTTTCCTGTGAGGGGTATAGGTTTAGGTGTAGGGTGATAGAAAACATGGTTTAAAAACATTACATCTATTGAGTGTCCCCACATAAAATGGTGTGTGAGGGTATATGCACAAACAGAATTAATGTTTGAATAGGTTTTGAATAGTTTTGATTTCCCCAGGTCTTACTGTGTAAGTTGATCATTAAACATATTGTCTTGTCTATCAGACATGGGATATTGCTATGAGGACTGAACCACTACCGTGGTGAGGTATTTGCCTACCCGATGTTTTTGCAGAGGGAATTGTCGAAGAGGGCAAATGTCACTTTCTTCTGCATGGATGTTGTGTGCAGGTAATTTCTCTCTGTCATATTGAAACTCGGTAAACCTACTGTATATTAAATGACAAATTCCTCAGTTTGTTTTGGATTGATGGCCAAGCAAAGTGTTGGTTAATGCTTACTAATGCTGCACTTGTTTTTTTAGGTATTGGCCATACCTAATCAAAGTGGCTGAAGAATCATCAGATCTTCAGCTGCTGATGGAAATGAGGCCATTTCTTAGTGTAATGCACGCCAAAGCTCATACAGCGAAATGCGAGGTACAGTGTCCAGCAGCTAATGCAAAAAAGTTAAGCAATGATTATTGTTTACCCCAATCTAAAATTGGGGACAATAGACAAAATTCTAAGTCTGTGATTATGAGATTTTGTTTATTATATTATGCAGATTAAACATGACAACATGAATGTGTAGAAATATTTAATTTGCACATAATCCATGATATCATAACATTACATAAGTAATAGTATGAAATTAATCTAACACTACATTGCAGGTAGGCTTGGGCGGTATCCAAATTTTGAGACCGTCAAACCTCCTCCATATTTTACCTCGGTATACGGTATTACCGTGAATAATAAAAAAAAATTATGAGGTAAGGCTCAGACAGCGTCACCAAACTGTTGGCTTGTGCCTAAACCGTTCAGAAACTGAATACCAAACACTAATACTGAAACAATAACAAAATAACATGCACAACAATATTAACAACTTTTATTAGCAACAAATAGAAGTTTATAAAAAAGTGCAAATACAACAGTCAAACAGAATTAAATTAACAAAAACATCCAGAACAGTTTTCGCGCAGAGACGCGTAGGGTTGTGACGGTGGCAGATTTTACCACCGCTGTAGGAACAGGGTTATTTTTCGTTTCGGTTCTTCATATAGTTAATTTAGAAATATGTTTGGAACATTTTTTGTTTGTTAAATTAAAGCTGTTGTTATTTAAATTAATGAACCAGCGGCCAGCAACAGGCGGTGAGATGATTATTTTTGATCAAATTTGCCTTCTAAAATCATCACGACTTGCCTAAAATAGCTAAAATCTTAAAGAAAATTAAAATGTTATTTTAAATGTTAAACTTACATAAATGCGTGCTATTATGTGTATACAGTCGTTTGTTGGAGAGTGAAGCTAAATGCGCTTTCTGCCGTGGCACTAAACGCTTCATTCACATTCATTCACAGAATGAATGCTGCAGAATCACTGTATTTTATGCTTGTTATAGATTGTGTGACGTCCAGTACATTACCGCCGATGGCAACCGACGACCGCGGTGGCGCGGTTGTCAGTGCGACCGTCACAACCCTACTCGTCCGTATTTACCGCCTCTCCCTTCTCGTTTGGTCGAAACCCGAAATACTGCCAAACTGCAGAAGTTGTGTTCTTTTTCGAGACCAGGTCACTTGGTGCACGACTCGCCATCTTTCCCCCTCTCTCTCTTTCTCCTCCACGCTGTCACATGATGACAACCACGCATACGCATTTTTAGGCATTTTTTAAGACGGTATAACGGTATTGAAACTGATACCGTTGCTATTTTTAGATCCCACGGTATACCATATTACCGTGTTACCACCCAAGCCTAATTGCAGGTGAGATGGGGTGGCAGAAATCAGGATGGAGCAGGGAACACTATAGGAGAGGAAGTTGAACAAGTATGCTATTACTTACATTATTGTAACTATGTGCATATAGGAGACTTCACTGATACCTTTACGTGAGAGACAAGCAGAGTGTAAAGGTTAAAATACATCAGGACACCAAACAAAGATCCATGCTTGCTGGAATGAGAGTCAGAACACGTTCTGAACTGTAGTTGAACACCCATTAAGTCAAAAGTAAAAACTGAAGTCAGCAGTGTAGGTGTATGCAGGATGCACCACTATTTCAAGCTATATTCCCTCTAAGCTGCACCATTTGCCACCCCAGCCTACAAGAATTTTCAGACTGTGCATCACACACAAAATCCTTGACACGTTTTGGTTTGGACACAGGCTAGATTACAAGAACTGAATGTTGGTGACCGTGCAAAATCATGAGTGACGTATGATTCCTTGAAAAGTTTGGCATGCCATTGTGAGGTTTTAAAACTTAGACCAAAAATCACAAGTGGCAAAGCATGTCACATTTTAAGATTCAGCATTGTTTCCAACTTTGCAAAATCAGGCCTGATCCTTCCAATTTTACTGTCTATGGCTATGGCTGAAATGGTGTGGTCTGTTCATTCTACAGTGGAGAGCTAGTTGATGATGAGGAGATATTAGCTAAACAATTAGGGCAATATGTTCCTAAAATGCCTGGAATCACATTAAATATGTGTTGTGTTTGTGTGTGTGTGTGTGTGTGTGTGTGTGTGTGTGTGTGTGTGTTTGTTTTTGTAAGGTAATATGTGTATAAATTACTTTCTATATGGTTTTTACATCTAGGTCAACAGCTTCCTCTCCAGGGCAGCTCTTGTCACAAAATACATGACGAAGGCAGATTGGTATGACACATTACACTTAAATCATATACTGTGATGAGTCAGTTCTGATTGCTGTTGACAGAGACTTGCTATTCCCCTGTTTCCTCCTCAGTCAAGTCATTGTTGTGTTAAGTCATGTCTAAATGATTTTTCAATTGCAGTGGTTTTTCCATGTAAATTGATCCTATTGCGCATGTGGATTTATTATTTGCAATTTGCAATTAGGGAGAGAGAATATGCTGACTCAACAGGCCATGGGGTGGAACAGGAAAAAGACAGAGAACCTCCACAAAGTCTTGGCTCACAGATATATCAAAGTAAGGGCATTTTGCATTGGTTTTCTTGTCTTGACACAGACAAATAGCAGACTTGGAGCCTGGGCATCTGCAATAAGATCATTTATCCATTAATCTATATACATTAATAATTTAATAAGAATTTCTTGATCTGGTCAAGATTTTGGCTAAAAACTTGCATTTTTTTGTGTGTGATTTAAAGATCTCTGAGAGGGCAAAGCTGGAAGCTGCCAGCTTCAGTGAATTCCAGAAAAAGAATCACGTCGCTGAACAAACAGTACAGCAGTGGGTAGTCACAGGTAAAATAATACACATCACACATTGTTTTCACTAATTTTTCACAAACTGTTAATTACTTTGTTCAAATATGTACTACATAAGGTGATCACATGACTGTCTTATGTATTTAGAGCTAGTCTCCACTCCAAGGAACACAGAGGACCTCAGAGCTGAGATAGAGAGTATCACGGTTAGCCTGCTCTGCAAGAAACAAGACCTCTATCGTCAACATGGTAGGTTGACAGATTTTCAAATGGTACATTACCAAAACAAACAATCTGTTTTCATCAGTTTTCTTGTTTCACTTTGCAGATAGCAACCAGATAAGACAAAGGAAGAGAAAGAAAATAAGAGATTTAAAGAAAAAACTAAGAGAAAAGATCTTGCAGTACAATTCAGCTGAAGAGGATAAGATTGATGAAGAGATGGCCTGCAGTTTGACGGAAGACTACATCCTGCCTTGGGAGAGACTTGGAGATGGTATTGTAGCTTGTCTTGACATGTACTCTAAAATGTATTCCAACGTGCCTATGGTGTAACAATAAAAAAAAAATCAGTGTGTGTGGCAGGGCTCTACAGTGCGACTATTTCACTTGCATTTGCGACTAAAAACTACTGTTTGCGACTATGAAAAAAAATTTAGGCGACCATGTGTGAGTGACCCGATCAGCATATTTGTGTTTGCGCTGAGGGGAGCATCAAAGGTTTCTATACGTGTTTTTGCAATGTTGAATGCTGTATCACGGACATACTTCACGAATAATTTCAGAAACAAAGTGTAGAGAGAGTTTAATAAGAGATTTGTTGATTATAATGGAACTTGCGATGAACTATGATGAGTGGCAGCTTTTAATGATTTTTAAGGAAGTTTGTAAATAAAATATTGATTTAATACAACAGTAAAATAAACAAGTTAAACAAGTTAATATTAAGTGCCTTAAATTGTCCATCAGAAATGGTCGGAAAGAAGTCACAACTGACCCGCTGCGCATCTCCATTCAAACAGCCGTGTTTCATTTATGTAGTAACGTCACAAATCAACAATTCAAATTCCCATTCATAAAGACACTCACAAGCTTTATTTCGTAATGAATCAGTCGTTCGAAACTAATCAAATGAATGATATGATTCAGTAATTAAATCGATTTAACAAGTTTTAGCTATTGGCAGGTTTCAGTTTTAAAGTATCTTTTAAGTTATTTAAATAATTTAATATTTCTGTTTTCAAAATGTTATATGTAAATAATTAATCTCAACATTAATTTATGAATTTGATTGCACTCATGCTTCCTCTGAGCTTCATTATACACCACTTTTGTGTTCTTCTGTGTCACCTCTGTAGATGACTAAATTTAGAAATAAATTTAGTTAATACTGATTGATAAAATACTCTTATTCTCCTTGTTCTGGTTTTGTTGTTTTAATTAGACATTTTAAAAAAGCTTAACATATACATGTATATTTAAAAAAAATTGACATAAAAGATGACATACTTGTAATATTGCCAAAAATGTAATTTCAAAGGTAAAAACAAAATTCCCATGTAAATAACTTTAAGGAGTCAAATATCACCTCGTCATGAGAAGGCAATTTTCAGATTATTTGATTATTGATTAGAATGTGCTCCTAAAATTTTGACTGTGCTCCTAAGAAAAAAGTAAGCGTATAGCCCTAGTGTGTGGGTTTGTTTTGTTTTTAAATTCTCATCATCATCATTGTCCCTACAGAGAGTTGTATTGACTGCACAGAACCAGTGCCATTACCACACTGAAGTCTGACACCCACCAAATGCAACTTATCACTAACATGCAACAACCACTATGAAGCACTTTAACCTAAATAGCACTTTAGGTTTACCATGGACCTTTCAGCACATTTGCTTTAACTCTGTATGTTGGGCATGACTGTATGTGTTGAATTTATTCTTATACATGTGTGGACATGAGATATCTTCTTATTAGTGCTGTCAAATGATTAATCGTTAATAAATAAAATATTTTGTTTACATAATATATGTGTATACTGTATATATATATATATATATATATATATATATATGATAAACATATACATGTAAATATTTATAAAATATATGCATACATGTTTGACTTTATATACGTAATAAATATACACAGTGGACGTATATATTTTATGTAAACAAGAACTTTTATTTTGGATGCAATTTATCACAATTAATCATTTGACAGTACTACTTTTTATTCTCCAGAATAAATATGAAAATATGAAGCCAGTAGTCTGGCTCATTTGATTTACAATAAGAGAACAGGAACTGGCAGGAACATCTTGCTACGAACATTGTTTAAGAGAATCATTTGTCTGCATATTTACCTTAAATGCTAAATACAATGTACTTCCGCTTAGTTTTCCATATGATGTTACATCAGAACATATGATCAGCATATCTTAAACAGATTCTTAAATTTGTAATCCTACAAACGTCTTAGCTGATGACTGAAAGTATAATCAAGCTACATGCCACATATCTACCACCTGTCTTTTCACAGCCCCATATATCCCTTATTCATGTGCCTTTTATTTACCAAATGACTAACTCATCTTTGAGTAGGTCTACCTGCCAGACACCATTCATTTTCTGAAAATTAGATGGTGTCTGGCAGGTAGGCCTACTTAAAGATGAGTTAACTGCAAAAGCTATCAAATCATCATACACCATGATAAGCTCCCAACTCCAAGTTGATTCTGATTTAACTTGATTTGGATACAATCATAGGTACATTTTTTATTCATTTGATGGGCCTGCATTCCATTCTATCCAGTGATTATACAAACCGTTGTTTCATCACTGATGGATCCTTATCACTTTGTTTACTAGGCTGTGGAAGATGCCATAAGCCTGGCTGTTCACTTTCCTCTGCTACATTCGGAGTCAAGTAACACCTATGCATGTGTGTTTAATGACTTTAGCTTAGCCTATGACATGATAGATCATCTCAATGTTTTCCAGCCTGCAAGCCATGAGCATCAGTATAGCTTGTGTCACTTTATACTGAACTTCTAGAGCAATTTGCTGAAACATTTGCAGAAAACTCCTGATGTTTTAGCTGTCATTGCCAGTGTCCTCTTTTATGCTGTGGTGTGCTGGGAAGGCAGTGCTAAGAGAGACACTGGACGACTGCACAAACTGGTGAGGAAGGCCGGCTCTGTGGTCAGGCATAGAACTGGAGGCCTTATCATCAGTGTTGGAATAAAGTAAGCTGAGTAAACAGATGTCCATCATGGACAGTGACCGCCACCCACTTCACAGAATACTCACTACACTGAAGAGCATGTTTAGTGGCAGAACCTTGTTGCTGTAATGCTCAACAGACAGACTGAGGAGGTCCTTTGTCCCCAGGGTCATCCAGCTTTTTAATGCAACACAGAAGGAGAGGGGTGTTATGGATCTTTGTGCATGAGTCTGCCCCTCTCTGCCTATACCACACCATGAAGTTGTTACTTGCTTTTACTGGATTTTTGCAGTCTTCCTGCTTTTAATAGCTGTTCTAGTTTGTGATTTCTAGAACAAATGCTCTGTTGAACATCAAGAGGAAGCTTGAGGCTTATTTGTTTCAGGCCCAACATGAGGTTAACAACATGAAAAGTAAGGCAGAGAAAGCCAATAAAGCCATTTGATACAGGATTGTTTGCCTGTTTGTGTTATATTCCTCTACCCAGTCCAGTTATAATTACCATGATAGAGAAACTGAAGACAAGACAGGAAGGATAAATGAGAATCAAGAAGTCATTGGGACACACAGTCTGGACAAAATGGTTGGCATTAGCTAACATGCCTATTCAACAAATTACTATTAGTGTGTGATATGAATATCACTGTATGTTTCATATAAAACAACTGCATATGTATTTGTAGCCAAATGTATGGATGGAGAATATAATCCATAATCATCACATCTACAGGGTATTCACCTCTAGCAACTGTATGTAGTCTTTTAAAGTTAGCTTTATTAGTAGGAAGATTAATTTGTAATTTGTGTGTTGCCTTGTTTCCATGTTGATGCTCAATATATGGGTACTTAAGAGTGTCCCCTTTCACAATACCTCTATACCTGGGCCTACGAAACAGGACCAGTCTTAGAAAGATAATGTACAATAGTTGATCTGTGTCATTATCTGTCAAGCACTGATGTCTATAGTGTCATTGCACTGTGTCCTTTTTTACATATTTATGTTTAGTCCACTAGTGCTAGTGTCCACATGGTGTTAAATGCTAATAAAATCTAATTTCAGTTACACGTATTGTTTACTGTAAAATGTTTACTAATTTGTTTATTTTTTGTTTGTTTTTCTTTATTTATTTGGTAATCCGACAGCAAACATTGGTGTCATCACTGAGATATATAACAAAAGCAAAGGTTTAATGAGCAGTAAGCTACATTAAAAAACATCTTTTTTTATTAATTGCCTTGCAAGTTGCAACCTTAAACCTTCACCTTAAATCTTAATTTGACATTAAAAAAATATATAATAAAAACTTAAAACACAACAACATATAAAATGAAGTATGTGTAAAATAAGAAACCACAACATACATGCATGACTGCATGCAAAAAAATCTATTGTGTTCAGTGGAATAAAGTCAACATGAGTGTGAATAAAAGTTTAGATTTAGTTTGAACTATTCTAAGTAATTGTTTATCATTTTACATTACATTATAAAATCAATGTATTGTTAATCAGTAGTAGCAAAACTTGTATTGACAGTACAATAACAATTTAGTAGTTACAGTAATATATATATATATATATAAATTATTTTTGTGTGTCTAATATTTTACAATAACTGATATTTTGTCTTTTGTCTTCACAGACATTTGAAAGTTACATTTCATTATCTACTGCAGGGGGTACCTTAAGGTAAGTTTCCTTACATCTGATAATTATTGAAATGAAAATGCATACATGTGGTTTCAAACTTAAATACTGTGTGTTTTTAAGTTCAATAGAAGAAAGTTGTACAAGTTTGAAACAATATGAGTGTGAATAAAAGTTTATTTTTAGTTTGAGGAATCCTCTCAAGTGTTTATTGAAACCAATGTATTATAATGTTGATCATTAATGGTAGTTGTATTTACAGTACAGTAAACATTTAGTAGTTACAGTAAAAAAAACAAACCTAAACATAATATATTTTGTTGGTCTAATATTTTGCATTAACTGAGATTGTCTTTTGTCTTCACAGACATGTGAAAGTGGCCTTGTAAAGTGTGACATTTCATTATCTACATGTATTGCAGGTATTCTTGTCTATACAGATTACCTTCAAATGTTGAATGTAATTGCAGTAAAACAAGTGTAAATCATTTTTAACTACTATTTTTCTTTTCTTTTTGTTTACAGATATGTAAATGTGGCCTTGTAAAGTCTTCCCGGTATGAGCTTCTAAAACATTTTAGGCTGACATATTTCCACTATTCCACCCCTGTCTATGTGCCTCCCTGTGCGTATTGCACATACACATTCATTTATTCATTTCCATGAGCACAGATCTTAAAGCGATAGTTCACAAAACAAATGAAAATTCTGTGATCCTTTACACACCCATATGTTTTAAACTTGTAGGAGTTCCTTTATTATGTTAAACACAAAGGAAGATATTTTGATAAATGACGGTAACCACACAGTTGCTGGTAGCCATTGACTTCCAGAGTATTTGTTTTTCCTACTATAGAAGTCAATGGCTACTAGCACCGGTGCGGTTCCTATCATTAACCAAAGTATATTAATTTGTATTCAACAGAATGGGTAAACTATCTCTTTAATGCTAAAGTCTATCATGCTATTCTAGAAAATTATGTGCCTCTAATTTTATGGGTTTTTGGCTCAAATCGTGCAAGTTATAACAAAGGTGTTGAGCTGGATTTAGGTCTGGGCTTCAAGCAGATTAGTGAAGTTCTTCACCCTATGTTTTTTTTTTTTGGAACATTGCTTGGTGTACAGGGGCATTGTCATGTTGGAAAAACATGGCCCTTCCCAAAGCTTTGCTATAAAATCAGATGTTCACAATTCTCTAGAATTTTATTATATACTGTACTGTAGCACTAAGTTCCGTGCTCATGAAAATGACTAAAGTAGTCAAGCCTGGTCATTAGAATACTTTTGGCAATATAGTGTATTTAGGTTAGACAAAGTATATGAAGGTTGTTTAATGTTTAATAAGTCTGGTGTTTTAATCTATTCTTTTTGTTTTTCCTCTAGGACTGTGAAACTGAAAAGGCAGAGTCTGGGATTGCACAAACAACAATGTGCATCTATGTTGGGTGCTAATCCCAGAGATGAGTCTGCAGACGTTGGTGTGGTTCTCGAACCTTTGGCAGTTCTTCAGTACCTGCTTTTTACCCAAAAGACCTCAAGTGCACATATGAAGATTTTCAGAAAATTCTCATGGAATTAGATTCAGCCAAGCTTTCACCAAAAGTCCAAGAATTTAAGATGAAGTTGCTTCAGTAACGCATATACTCCCCAAGTAGGGTTTGACTTTTCCATTTACCTGAGTGAACGTTGACACTTTACAGGACCACAAATTGTGTGATCTGATAATTGCTTACCTCAAGTTTTATACTGTTTTAAAAAACAGATTGTAAGGACATTTAATTTCTTTTTTTGCGGTTGAATGTTCTTTCAAAGCTAGTGCACTCATTTCACATGGTAACATGCCTGCAAATGTGTTGGTCCTAACCACTCAAACATTGACTTTTATTGCATAAGCAGTGTTTCTGATTTTTTATTTTTGTCAATTTTGAAACTTTTAAAGATTTGAAGTTCCTGTATGATTATGGATGTTTATGTACAGGTATACCCAACGTGTAAACATGCTTGCCCTAACAACATGCTCTAACCAATCAAGCAACTTTTTTTTTTGTTGTTTTAAAGTTGCATGTCTTATATTTGTGAAACTGTCAATGTGATAAAACAGTGTGTTTTATATGGTTTTGAAACACAGTTCTTAGGGATTTTTTTTAATATATATACTTTTGATACTCTGGTATTGCAAAGCCTACCACCATTTCATTTCATGTAATGTCACAGATTTGTCAAAATGTCAGTATAAGTAATACTGTTTTCATTGGTTCATATGTAAATTGATTTTTCTGTCTATACGAGTGTCCAAAGACATTGATTGTGACTGCAGTGTTTAAAGTGGTGCATTTAAGCTTGCTTTTACCCCCCAAACAACATATGGGGCACTGGCTAGTATCATTTGCCAACTCATCTTTTTGATCACTTTCATGTTTTGTTACTTCTAAAATGTAAACATCAATAAAAAAAGTGAAACTATTTGATCTAACTGTTGTTTTTTGCATGTTGAGGTTAGATTCCTTACAGGAATAAATACATTTTGAATATGATTTAAAAACCATTCAGTTTATTATTAAAATGCCTAAATATGATGCATTTTAGTTAAATAGAGTTTATTATCTAAAAATACATAATCCTGATTCTAATGGATTCTAAACACATTTGATTTATTAATATTATTACATAAATCTTATTCTTACTTGTTTAATTTACATATGATTTACAAATTTGTACCACATAAAGTTTATTACTTAGTTTGGGTAAAAAATATGTAATCCAAATGGATGGAAATTTTACATGTAATCAAAATACATAAATCTTATTTTTTCGAGACAAATATTTTTTTGAGTGTAGGCTATAGCAGTGGTTTTCAAACCTGTCCTGGAGGCATCCCTGCCCTGCACATTTTGTATGTCTCCCTTATTAGACACACCCAAATCAAGTCTTGGAGTCTCCACTAATGACGTGATGATTTGAATCAGGTGTGTTAGATAAGCGAGACATGCAAAATGTGCAGGGCAGGGGTGCCTCCAGGACAGGTTTGAAAACCACTGGGCTATAGCAGGTGAAGCAGGTGAAGTATCTATACCATATACCAGTGGTTCCCAATTCCGGTCCTGGGGACCCCCTGCTCTGCACATTTTGCATGTCTCCCTTATTTAACACACCTGATTAACATCATCAGCTTGTTAAAGGAGAGAGCCATGAACTGAACTAATGAGCTGATGATCTCAGTCAAGAGTGTTAATTAAGGGAGACATGCAAAATGTGCAGAGCAGGGGGTCCCCAGGACCGGAATTGGGAACCACTGCGATAGAGACACAACCCTTTTTGAGCATGAGGATTTGACAGAGCTGGAGTGTGTAAATGCATGTATGAATGTATCAAGCAGCCTCCCAGGTTGGAGGCCACATTTTCCCACTAGGAAAAAAGACAAGAGGTAGATGATTAGTGAAAAAGTAATGGATAATGTCTTCACATTAAAAGCTGTTATATTTACACTACACTTTTAGATTGAAACTCAAAACAGAATTAAGGAATTCACAAAACGTTCCAGCATTTAAAAACACAAGTCACTACACTACTACTTCAGAATTCTTGGGAAAAACCTTGATAATGTAATGTGATATGGCCTGATTTGTCCAATGGGAAATGCATAAGGTCATTAAATGGGACCCAACAGCTGTATAAAGTCAATAATGGTATGACGTACAGGATACGTTATAAATCCAACTACATTTTATAACTCAATCCCATACTATGCACATCCAATATGATAAAGGGTATACTGTGTCTGTTGTGTGTTGGGCAGCATTTGTCTGTTTAGTGCAAGGTTTTATGTAAAAACGTAATACTAAGTGGTTTCTGAGAACCCCAGTCAGTGCCCACCGCCCTTTCCTACAGGAATGCTATAATTTTATTTAGAATAACCAAGGACAATTAACTAACCATAGCTCGCAGGGCATCCAGTCTTAAAGGTGTTCAGTCTTTCCCTGTGAAAGGCAAAAAAAAAAAAAAAAGACATAGAAAATGTGTTACAATAAATACTGCACACACCTTTACAATGTACCTTTAGCTTGAACACTCACTGAATGAGTGACAACATTAAATGATAGGTGATCAATTTTCTAATGATATCCATTATTTATTTGACAATCTTATTGCATCTTTGTGAGCAATGCACAGTTGTTTGAGAGATACCAATTTTATACCAACAAAATCTAGTTGCCCTGTCCTTAAACATCGTAATTTCTTTAATGTGGTTTTCAAATATTTGCAACAAAAGTACCCAGACTACACAATGGAACTGTAACCAGGATATCCATTGGTTCCAAGAACTGTGTTCATAGAACTATTGTGCCCGAAAGCTCCAATTGACCCCAAGAACTTAGATTATGGCATTTTCTGAGTTATTCTATGTATTCAGTTTATTAAATAAAATTTGTTAAATATATGTCAAAACATTGCTTATGATTTGAAGCACATTGCGTCAATTACTGTTGCTTTTAAATGTGCTACTTGAATAGGTTATAAAATAAAGTAACAGGCAGCATTCCTGTTTGGGCTAAATGGATTTAGAAGCCTTTAGTGGCTGAGAAATATAATATTTTGCTCGTAAACTCATTGCTTTAAACTTGAATAAACACAATGGGGTTGCAGATTTATTCTGAATAAAAATTAAAGATGTTAAAATGAATATTCTCAAACATTATGGTCCATATTCTGATTGCATGGAGGCAATATTGTCTGCAAGTATAACAACCAACACATAATTAAGCATCTGCTGTCATACCTTTTTCTGCCTTGTCCGGATTATGCCCTTGTATGGGTGCACCTCCCGGTTGTTGTGGGGGCAATCTTTCTGTTTTGTTCCAGCTGTGTTGGATAGATGCATACAGGAGTGATAGAAGACAATCCAAATGCAAATGTAACCAAAAAGAAAATAATTAAAAACCAAACACAAATTAGAGAATAAATATATTTGGTGGGGCTTTATTCCACAACTTTGGGTATCTGTAAATGCATCTATTTACACTACACATACAATATATGTAGCCATTAACTAAACCAATAATATTAGGAAGAATCAATTCATACTCTGTGTTGATAATGTAAAAGATGGTAGAATATTAGCTTTGTCACATTTAAATTTACCTTTCTTCCTCCGAATTCGTCTTGTCCCTAGATAGACAAATACACTTGGTTCAGTACATATAGAGATTTAATGCTCAAGCATATTCTTAAAACGATAAAGAACACAAAAATGCTGAAGAGCTTAACACCTTGTCCTGTAGGAGGAAGGTTTAAATCCTGTTCTTGTTCGACTGTAGTCACAGCCTCCTGGTCCATAACCGTGTTGACTGGGGAATCTGCGGATGAGTGGAGAGATGATGTTGCCTCATAATATACAATTAGGTCAAAACAGAGATCTGGAAAAATAAGCTTAAACCAGAGCCCTGTGGTTCAAGCTCACCAGGTGCTGTTGGCTGGAAAAAAAATGAGAGAATAGCAAACAGTTTATGCCTACTGAATTTGTTAATTTAACGTTAGCAGCCAGTTCACTATCCAGTCTATTTTATACCTCTGGTTCTTCATCCTACTGACAGCATACAGTGAGCTGGAATAACAGGGCTACAGTAAGAAGGCCTGTGCGCTTCAACACCTTGTCCTGTAGGAAGAGGGCTAAGATTTGATTCTGGACCGTCTGAAGTCCCAATCTCCTGTTCCAGACACGTGGTGGCCAGAGCATGTGAGCGAAGCGGAGCGGCGTGACGCTCCGCTCAGCACTCCGCTCTGGGGGTGTGCGCTCCGCTCAGTCGCTCATGGCCAAAGCAAAACGCTCCGCTAATGTTCCGCTCACGCTCACCGGTAAACTAAATCCCGCTCAGATCCCGCTCTGACATAAAATTTCTCTAGTAGGCCTATTGTTTACTGTTTGTACCGAAATTCTTGGATAATTGTCTAAAATTAAGCATGCATGTTTCAGAGCAAAATTCTTACATTCTTCTTAATTGTATTAATTAAAATGTAGGCTATTAAATACACGAATAACCTTAGCAAACCTACCTAAAATGCAAAAACTTGTATTTGATTTTCGTTAACTTTATTTCCGTGAATAGCTGCCGTTGTTGTGTAATAGAACATTTAAAACACAAACGGACACACATGAGATGAACTGTGCGCAGATCTTTACAAAATTCACCTCTATTATAAAGCCTGTTAAAGTAAACACACGGACACGGGGAACTGGGGACAATGGAGAGGGAAAAAATTGTTTATCTCCCTTTGGCCTTTTGCAGTTTTTTTTGGTAAAGAACAAATCTGCGTGCGTTATATTAGATTATAAATTACTGATGCATATAGCCTATCTAGCCTACATTCTGTAGCCTAGGTCTACCTATTATTTATTAATTTTAAGCAATAATTATTTTAATAAGTAGGCCTAATTACTAGGGAAGGAACGAATTAACGAACGAATGAATTCGTGGCAGGCTGGCAGCTAAGCCTAAACAAGAGAACGAATGCTTAATTCGTGGCCATAATTTAGACTAAACGAAAAAATGAATTTAATTCGCATAAAAACTGAACTGCTCTAAATTCGTGGCCGTGATTTTGTCTGCATGCCGTGATGATCGGGGCTCCGTACGACCGAATATAACCTTAGCCTACACCATGTTTGCGTAGTACTTTACACTTATGTATAAGGCTTGCAAGTTCGTTGAAGCAATATCTGAACTCCATAACTGCTCTACTGTTCTCGATCTCTACAGCTTATCGATCGCGAACAAGTAAATCACCAAAGGGTATTCTGGGTTGAGCGAGCGGCGCTGAGCGTATTGAGCGAGCGGAGCGGAAACTTCAGAAAGGCGCTCTGCGCTCTTAAGGAAATATTACCGCTCCGCTCCCCACTCCGCTCCGCTCACATGCTCTGGTGGTGGCTGTCAAATCTGAGGAAGAGTAAAGAGATGGTGTTGTCTCTCAGAAGTGTACACACATAGACTTCATAATATACAATCATGCCAAAATAGAACATCTCACAGGGATATGAAGAACACAAATCAATCTGAAAAGCTAAAGACCTTGTCCTGTAGGAGGTTTGAGATCACATTCTAGACTGTCCATAGCACCAGCCCCCTGGTCCAGATATGTAGCGGCTGTCAAATCTGAGGATGAGTGGAGCGATGGTGTTGTCTCACTAAAGTGTACATATATACACTGGTTAAGCCTGCCTAATATTGTGTTGACACTGATTATCTCTTTATCACAGCACCTTTTAGTGGGTGGGATGTATTATGCAGCAAGTGAAAATGTCCTCAAAGTTGACGGGTTAAAAACAGGAAAAAATGGGCAAACATAAGGATTTGAGTGAGTTTGACAAGGACCAAATTGTGAAGGCTAGTAAACTGGGTCAGAGCATATCCAAAGCTGCAGCTTTTGTGGGGTGTTACTGTTCTGCAGTAGTCAGTATCTATCAGAAGTGGTCCAAGGAGGGAACAGTAGTGAACTGGCAAATGGTCAAGGGATCATCGGTGGCCAAGGCTCACTGATGCATGTGTGGAGCAAAGGTTGGCCCACGTCGTCAGATTCAAGCTACTAGACAAGCTACTGTTGCTCAAACTGCTTAAGAAGCTAATGCTGGTTCTGGAGATCTTGCCCCCCTGTGCTACCTTTCTCTTTTGAGAGGGTGAATGTGGAGACTGTTAATACATGAAGAGTTCCTATGCAAATCCAGATAAAAGCCATCTCGGACAAAAAAATGAAATAATGACACTGAGTGAATGCTCTCGACACATATTATACATTCATCAAATACTTTTACTTCAAACTCACTAAAATCCCAGCCTCAGCCCAATCAGAAGAACCAGTTACATAGAACTTACATAGAAAACAATGCATCTGAGCCCGATAAAAAATTATTTTTTAAAAGAAAGATGTCAGATGGATTTATCTGGTTTTGCATCTGAACTCTTCACACATGCCTGGAACCGCATCTGGACAATAAACTGGACTGGTCTGCAAATACTGACGCACTCTACAGGAAAGGGCAGGTAAGGCTCTATTTCCTGAGGAGACTGGGGTCCTTCAACACCTGCAACAAACTCCTGTTGATGTTTTACAAGTCTGTCATGGCCACTGTACTATTCTATGCTGTGATATGTTGTGGAGGCAACACTACTCCCACGTTATGTCTACATCTGGACTGCCCTCACGGTATGGCTGTCTATTTTAGCCCCATGCACAAACCCTTCCCTCTGTAACCCCCCCTCCCCCTCCCTCCCCCTCCCTCAGACTGGTACACATTTCCCTTTTTAGAGCTTTTACAGTTTCTGGAGTACATTTGTGTATGTCAAGTGTCAATGTAAATCTCAATGTAATGTATGTCAATGTAATGTCATGGATGCTGCAGGATGGCTAAATTTAATACAGGATAATATATGTATGTATGTATGTATGTATCTGGTTCTGAAAAAAAAAAAATTATGAGAATACACAGTGCATCACAGTCAATGCTGTTTTGGCAGCAAAGGAGGGGGATATACCCACTCAACACAATATTAGGCAGGTGGTCATAATGTCATGCTTGGTCGTGTAGATTATATGATGTACAATCTGGTCAAAATAAAGATCAGTTGCTGAAGGACATCTCACAAGGATATGAACAAAACAGATGTAAGAGTTAAACACCTTGTCCTTGTACTGGCACTGTTATTTTGGGGGTCGTGGGCTGAAAAGTTTGGGAACCCCTGGTCTAATGCACCTCTGTATGTGTGTGTGTGTGTGTGTGTGTGTGTGTGTGTGTGTGTGTGTGTGTGTGTGTGTGTGTGTGTGTGTGTGTGTGTGTGTATGTAAAACTGCCACTAACCCACATATTAATAGCCACCCACATTGTGAACCACCAATTAAGAAATGCTAACCTGCCATTTGAAAAAATACATGCATTTCAAAGACCCCAAATTCACTGCACACCAACCAGGACCTATGTCATTTCGATAACATAATTTCTACTATAGTGACATAGCACAATACAAGTTACTTACCAAAATGACTGCATCGTCCAATAAGTGGGAGATCACTTGATTTCTTTTGTTGTTTGCTACCCGTGTCCTTTATTTGTTCAAATTTTTCCATTTTTTTAGGGCAATTAGGGCACATTTTAAAGCCATTACATTTTTTTTCCATGCAAGCAGGACAAGTTTTTTTCACCTGAGCCAACACTGCATGAGCTTGGGTTGCCAAACCAACATGCCTATTTCTTTAGTGTTAGGGCAATTAACATGCTTCTGGATTGTTCTTTATAACGCTTTGTTTAAGTTGTTTTTAAGTTTTATGCTTTTATCCATCACCTTCTTTGTTATCCTAGTTTCAAAAACATTAATTTATTATAGTTCAGGTATAACATTAGCTTTCTTCACCCCATCTCCAATGTAATTCAAGGTGCTCATTAAGAAGCTAAGTTACACATAATTTTAGCCTACTCATACTGCACAAACACAGAGCAACTGCATTTCAATAGTTATGCACTATTTTTAACATAACATAATCCTGACTGTCTAAAAGTAGGCTGCCGTTTTGATAATCCAACCCTGCTAGATTATCAATAACACAGGCTTGAGATACCTACCGATCTGTGGATGGTGATCCTTGCAATGAAGAGAGGTGTGTGTTACATTTAACCAAAGCAATGTAGAGAACAAACATGTAATAATTGTGGACCAAAAATAGCTCAGTGTTAACAATCTTGTTTTGTACTATATCAGAATGTGTGAAGCACATTAGTGCACTTCCCAAACACAAAACAAAAACTATTTCTTCATTCAGAGTGATTAAAATTAAAGAGTCTAGACCAGGGATCCTCAAATCTGGCTTGTGAGATCCACTTTCCTGCAGTGTTTAGCTTGAACCCTAATCAAACACACCTGAGCATGCTAATCAGTGTCTTCAGGATCATTAGAAAATCATAGATAGGTAAGTTTGATCAGGGCTGGTGCTAAACTCTGCAGGAAAGTGGATCTAGCGAGCCAGACTTGAGGATCCCTGGTTTAGGCTTTTCCATTGACAATGTCTACGGCAGGGGTGTCAAACTCAGTTCCTGGAGGGCCGCAGCCCTGCAGAGATTTGTTCCAACCCTGCTGCAACACACACACACACACACACATACCATGCAGTTTTCAATTAAGTCTGAAGGACCTGATTAGTTGGATCAGGTGTGTTTAATTAGGGTTACATCTAAACTCTGCAGGGCTCTGGCCCTCCAGGAATTGAGTTTGACACCCCTGGTCTACAACAGTGGTTCCCAATTCCAGTCCTGGGGACCCCCTGCTCTGCACATTTTGCATGTCTCCCTTATTTAACACACCTGATTAACATCATCAGCTTGTTAGGGGAGAGAGCCATGAACTGAACTAATGAGCTGATGATCTCAGTCAGGAGTGTTAATTAAGGGAGACATGCAAAATGTGCAGAGCAGGGGGTCCGGAATTGGGAACCACTGGTGTAACAGAGTGCCACCAGTGTAGTTGAGCATGCATTCTGGCACCACACAAACCAGCCTAGCACTTTGGTGTTGTTATCAACCTTTTTTTTGGAAAGTGCTTTTTTCCCCTTTTATGTTTTCCTTTCACATGTTGCGTAGCCTAAATTTTTGATGTCGTTTCTGTGGCCTTAAATGGCCATTCTAAACTGCTCAAGCATTATTGCAACTAACAGACTCAAAGTTACCCCCAGGATGAAACGGACACTGGTGCAAACATATTAGGTTTTGACAGCAACATCTTTTGGCATTGTGCAGGAATAAACAAGGTAACGTAGTGTGAAGAAATCAATAACACAGGCTTGAGATACCTACCGATCTGTGGACCGTGATCCTCACAATGACCGGAAATCCGCAAAGTTCTGGGATGCACGTGAGAAACTGTGACGTGTCGACGTCATAGCAACAGACTCTTCCGATTTAATATTAATTTATTGAATCTGATTTTCTTTCTTTGTTGTTTATTTAGACCTATCTGTCAATTTCCAATAAACAGTATAATTTGTAAATTAGTCCAAATACTGGCTGGAGGATGGGGGCGCGTGCATATCTGTGGACTAATCACGTTTATTTATTTATTTATTTAGGCTATTTATCAGGATAGGGTAAAACAAAATGACATTGTAACAAAGTTGACTATTAGACTTTCTAATAGACTACATTTTAAAACTTCTGATTGAGCCAATTAACCAGACCGACAATCTGTGTGTCACCCACGGATTGGACACCGTGATCCAGTCACGGATTTCAGTTATACATTATAGGCAACTCACATTTGCATTATAGCCTACATCCCTCATCGAATTTTCGGTTTTATATGCCCATCAGTTTCGATTGATGAATGTACAGAAGCGTGGGCCATTATATTAAATGAAACAACATTAAGCCACTGCGTGAGACCTGGGGTTGTCCGTGTGTCTACCACAGAAGATTGCGTGGTCCCGCTACAGAAATTCACAATAAGCAAAAGGCTATACACTGATCAAACTGAATTATATGAAAACAGGGGTAGATGAGACGGGTTGACAGGTTAACTGCTAAACTACTTTAGCCTAAATAATGTCCAGTGAGGGTGAAACTGCGGTAACCACGGAAGCTGATAAGAGGAAGCTATAGCGCTCAAACGACTACAGAACAATGCTTCAGGCGTGGTGAAAACATATTTCACGTTAAGTATATTTGAAGTAGGTCTAAAAAGAGCCCAGAATAGTTAAAGTGATGGGCTTACGTTTCTAAAAACGACGTCACTTCACTTCGTTCACGGATCCGTGTGTGGACCATGTAAAAAAAAGTGACTCCGATGCAGTTATATTTGAATCCGGTAATCTGTGCGTGGACCACGGATAATGCCTGTCACTGACTTACACTGGTATCACTTCCGTGAGCCAATCACGGAATTTTCGGCGATTCCGTGATGTCACCACGGATTTGGAGTTAAGGGTCCGTGGTCTTTACACGGAATTCTGTGAGATCAGGTTGTTATTTAATTTTCGCTATGTAGATTCATCTTCATGATATTAACGTAATTCTGTTAAGAATTTTATATTTGCATGTTTAATAATTTTTGAATGGTCAGGTGGTGCATATCCATATATCTACTCAAACCAAGTTTTATGTCCATATATTTATTTATTTGGAAAGTAGCTGTGCAATAGGCCTGCCTGAGAAAATGTATAGTCGACCAATCGTTATTGTAAAATGATTTTTTAATAGTAACTGGCTGACTGTACATTATCCGTTACATACACTTTAGTCAGGATAGATGCCATTGAACATACTCATTCATGTCAAACTAAATATGGCGTCCATCAATCAAGGGAAGGACATGAACATTAACACCCTGCATTTCAATTACAGTCATCAAAACATGTACTGTAATATGAACAGAGCCATCTTCTCTTTTTAGTTTCCATCTTCCATCACCTGATGTCCAAGAAACTCCTGAGGAACTGATTGCTTCCACATATTCAACATGTAACTAAGCATGTTTTCCATATGTGGACTATCATTAAGTGTCCCATCGTTCTGGGACATTTTGCTTGGCTTCATAATGGTTTCACTTTCAGTTTTTGGGTCATCGCTTTGTTCAGTTGTTGCTCCAGGGTTGGGGTTGGTGACCATACCCAGGAAGAGAGGTGTGTACGAGGTATCATCGACCAGTGCAAAGAGGAACGGCATGTTGACTGCAAAAGTAGGAACAGTGCGCACAAGAGTAACAGAGGTTGCAGCTGAAGCCTCAGCCCCCTCCTCGCTCAGCTCCATGCTTGAAGCATGTTGTACGCCTGAAACCAGTAACGGGCCTGGTGCAATTCTGGATAAATCTGCCCCAGTAAACAGCAAGCCCAGACCTGAATGAAACAGATAACTATTTGTGACACTTCTGTTTTACTGAGTTCTGTTTAACTCTCACTTCACAACAGCATTGATCGACTTCACATGAACCAAAGGACATCCCCTTATAAGGGCAGATTTCACCACATGATGGGATTCACAGCCAGACGTCAACTGAGAACATGTGTGTGTATATATATATATATATATATATATATATCTTACCCATGCTTGTGAGTGCTTGTCGCAGATCCTGCTTGTACTGTAGTTTGAATTTAGGTAGTTTCACATGCATGGACTTCTCACTTTGAAAATGTTCATACATGTCCGATATGTTGAGCTTGGCGGCCGCATTTGACAGATTTCCATGTGCTGGCACTGGCATTACCACCAGAAGACTCATATTTCCTTGAAAAGGGAACCTTGCAACCTAAGAGCAGAATGGATGGACATCAAACCAAATCAAAATACCCCAGTCCAAGGGTCTTTGGGTAAATCTAAATATGAAATTGTGATTATTAAACAGTTAGATTACCTGAGTGCCGTCTTTTCTATCTACAAACATGCTGAGTGGATATTTGGATCCCATCATCATGTCCACTTTTACAGAGGTTTTTTTGTCAATGTAGAAAATATCCTTTACAGTAAACTTAGAATCAAACCGGGATTGCCATTCTCCTAAGAAGGGACATGTTTATTTGCTTATTTCATTATTTGCTTCCACTTCTTTTTAAATTATGGGGTGAGTGAATTATAAAAGTATCCACTATATGCGAAATTAAAGTTCTTTTTTTCAAGAAAGTAACATTTAGATAACTGTAAAATGTATAAATAAATAAATAAATAAATAAAATGTAATGTTAATTAGTATTTTCACAAAAATGTGTTCAAATCAAATCAAATTTAAGTCGCTGTAC